>JABCKW010000152.1:0-97907 GCA_014824385.1 Fusarium cyanostomum | reverse complement strand
TTTAACAAAATACATCATAGGTTGTGATGCGCCGCATTAGGTATGATGCCTTTATTGTGTGCAAGTTGCTTTGTTATCTTTACTGGGCTGCCCTGATCTATTTATGGATATACCATAGGCGCAAGGGCATTAATATGTATATTTAAATAACTAGAGGTTGGTTGCTGTGTATGTGGCATTGGGTATTATGCCCCTATTGTGTTAATTGCTGTGTTTCTCTCTCTACTGGGCTGCCTTGATCTACCTACGGGTATTAAATAAGGCCAAAAACAGATAAATTAATATAATGCGTTAATACTGCCTTATATATTAATATAGAAGGAGCTAAGGGCACGCTGCGTATAGCTGTTATAGTAGGTCTTATAGGGCTCGAGGTCCCTAATTCCCTTGTAGTCATACCTTAGCCACACCTAGCCACAGGACCTAAAAGGTACAACCTCGCGCTAGCAGGCTGAGCCACTTATAGTGGATTTTGCAGGATGAGCTTTTTAGCTTTACATTCCGAGGGGCAACGCGAGACAGCGCTGACCAAGGTGCACGAATGAAAAGATCTGCATTAGCCCTAGTAATGGTTGGAATAGTCTCAGGTGGCGGTAAGATCCCTATGTCTGAGTTTAGTCGCAGCCTATGTGATCAGCTCTCCCGGGGACGTTGACGTAGGGGCACAACCAAGGAGTATGAAGGTGTGGTCGTCTCACGAGCTATCTAGATGAAGCTGCCACAGATCAGGTACTCTTGTTGATCACCCAACTTGGCCAGTTGCATAGCAAGGTGACACAAGTAGCCGAGTGTCCCCTTGAGATGTCCAATCCTTGGAATTTTTGGTTACCACCCGGTTAGATTGGAATAGTCAACTTCGCAAGTTGGGTGCGAATACAGCGTTGAGAAACAAAGGCAAGATATATAGAGCACTTATCATCTATCTGGCTTTCGTTGCGCCCCCTTCTGTCAAGGCATGCGTTGGCAACAGACCTGGTTACCACTATATGCGTCACAAGGTATAGAAGACGACTTCAGAATCCCTGCGCGCCAATTCATTTATTCCGAAATCTAGCTTGCAGGACGACGTGCGTAGTGTGGCCTATTATCTGCAGCCTGATTTCTCCCAGCCAGCTGACACGTAGAACCAACACCGCTCTTTCTGCCTCCCAATATCACCAAGCAAGTCTCTCCTCATCTCATCACCTCCAATGACTGCTCTGCCTTCTCTCAAAGACCTCTGGGTTGACCGCCAAGTGGTTCACTCGCGTATGGACAGCCATGGAATGGATCAGGAGCCGCCGAGTCATAGCCCTGTGCCAGGACTACGAAGTCTGCTCCACCGAGGAGGACTCGGTCTTTCTTAAAAGGATGAACCGGGTCTGGACGGAGGACGTCGACGCGTACCAGGCCAACTACGCTCGCTTGGCTGGCGTTTCAGCCTCCATCTCGCGTTTCCGCTTCTTCTCCGCCAACCAGCCCAAAGCAGCTTGCTCAGGCTTGTCACCAGAAGCGTCGTCATCTCCTTCAGACTCGTCATCAGAATCTTCCACAAACGGTTCCGATTTATAGGCCACAGCTTCTTTCCGAGATCTGACGCTATGCTGAAGCCTGCCCAATAACTCGCGACTATCAAGAGTCTCGTCGGATGCGACGTTTCGCAGCTCAGTCTTCAGCTTGGGTAAAAACCTCACCCGAAGATCTTCTGCTCCTAGAGCTACAAATTTCTTTGCCTGCTTGAGAGAGATATTCAAAGCCATGTCGTGGGCTGCCTTGGCGATGTGGTCGTTCGCCTCCTGCCAAAACTCACGTTCGTCATCTTGAACAAAGAGAATGAGCTTGGCAATGCAAGACAAGACGTGACCCAATCGGACAGTGTGCTCTTCGTGGTAGCGGGAGAACTGCTTGCTATGCTGAGCCATCATGTCCTTCATCAAGACCCAGGCGTATCGGTTGAATGGCTGCGTCCAAAAGGTTTTGATGGCCTCGTAAAGGCAGACCTCTCGAAGATGACCATCGATCCAATCGGCCAATTTCATCTCTGTGGACAGGTGTGCCGCCCACTTCGCGACGTTCAATTGCTCGATGCTGTCGTGGAACGAATTCTTCATTTTCAGGAGATGGAAAACGACTCGATCCTTCTGCCCCTTGCGATTGAGGCGACCCATGATCTGACGATTCACCTGTGGGTTTAGGTGCCAGTTGACCATGATGCCTTTGGAGCAGCATCTATGCAGATTGACTCCCGTAGCCATAATGTTGACATTGACCACCAAGATGTCCAGCTTGCTGGCAGGACTGTTCCAATCAGAGATGACTTGATTCCGGACCATAGCAGAGTCTTTAGACCGGACAGTGACAACATTGTAACCAGCTATCGCCAGGGCTGAAGTTACAAACCTATGAAGCAGTTAGAAAGGACTAAATTTGGGACAGGCCAGTGACTTGACAAAAGAATGTGCTTACGTTTGAATCCACCGAGTGTCGACATAAACGAGGACACGTTGACTTTGTTCCAGGACGTATTGGTAGCAGAGTTGGAAAACTCGCGTCATCATAGGCGATTCACCCATGATCCAGTACATAAACTGGCCCCTGTGCGTAGGTGGTAGAGTGGTTGGGTCCCTGCGAACCATCATGTAAAAATAGTTGAGGCCGCCATTGGGATCCTCTCTGATCAGCTGTCGCACATGCTGTAGCCCAAGTGCTGGTCCTTCGTAGCCTTCTGGTGAAGTGTTGCTCGTGCTGGATTCAGTGTGCTTCTGCAGGTTGTCGATCTCCTTGACAATCTGCTCCGAGTCTCCGTAGTAGACAGCTTCGTTGTTGCTAGGATCTATGAGAGCCCTGTTCCTTGGGTCGAAAGTACTGATCACGGCCTGTCGGAAAATGCCAAAGTTCATTCTGGTGTTTTTTCCAATGGTCTTTTTAGAAGACACATTCTTGCCGCCGTCGCCGTCGCCGAAGAGTTTTCGGGTGTATTCCAGTCCCTGCTCCATCATCTCGTGCTTGACAAAGCGCCCAAACTCGAGTTCCTCGACCAGACTCGACCCTGGTACCAACCCATCTGCTGGGCATGACATTGTGCCGTCTGGCAATGTCACAGGTGTCCTCATCGACCTATGGATCTGGAGCAGCTTGAAAATGGGCTTTATAACACGATGACCCATCTCCGCATTCCACTTCAGAGTATTTCCACAAAATTGGAACAGCCCAGGACAAAGCATCCAAATCGGCTGACGCGTAGGCGGCGGCGAACTCTCGTAGGCTTGCTTCAGAGGAAGCACTTCAGGGTGCCTCTCGAGATAGCCTGCAGCGAAGATCCCAGCTGTGGCGGTGCCATCAGACAAGGTGGTGCAGACTTTGTAGGGATTGTACTCGTCGCTGTACAGTCCAACAGGGTTTCCGAGGTCATCTTCGTTCTTGTTCGGTGTCCAGGAGACATTCCATCCCTTGAACATGAGGGAGAGTGGCGACCTCAGATCGCGGAGGGACGTGGTGAGTGGTGTCCCTGTAACCCACAGGACCCGTTGGAAATCGAGCAACGCCATCATGTTCCTGTACGAGCTCGAGAACCGTCGAGCATACTGCCCTTCGTCGGCGATTATGAAGTCAAAGCAGATGCTGGACAGGCCCTTCACTTTCAGCTTGTGCTGGACAATACAAGCTTGGGCTTGGTGGGCGCTTTCGGGAGGCAGCAGGGTGATGCTGTCCATCTTCAGGTCCTCTGGTGCATACTGGCGCAACCTTTTTTTTCGTCCGCCGGGTTGTCCGCTGGGTCGCTCCTCGGATTCTGCAGGTTCTTCGTCGTTGGCCTCATCCTCTTCGCCGCCACGTTCCACTTCAGCAGCCTGGCGCGACGACTTGAATCGGAAAGGCTGGATCTCTTTCTGCATGCATCGGGAAGAGAACGTGGGATATGTCGATATGACAACGACCAAGCCAGACTATGTATCAGATTAGCCAAGAGTAATTTCGAACAGACCAGGGGAAAATACCTGTGGGTCGTGCTTAGCGTTGGCGAGTTGTTTCAGACGAAGCATCATATCCCGAGTGTCGACAACATTTACCAACTTGTCAGCGTATGCCGATTTCTGGGAAAAGAATACCATGACGTCTAGGGTTGGGAACATTTCTCGTGCTTCCTCTTGAGTCTGTAAAATCGAGTTCACTGGAGTCAAGATCAAGTGCGGGAGAAACTCTACCGTCTCACCCTGGCGCTGTCGAATGCACAAGTCTCGATGCCACATGACAATTGTCGAGAGGTAAGTGACCGTCTTGCCCGTACCCATATCGTTGGCTAGGAACGTATGGCGGAGAGGGCTCTTTGCACGCTGGATGATAGTGTCGAAATCTGAGAAGAAGTTAGCACTTGTAGCTCAAGAATTAAAGAGGAAGTAGGTCAAAGAAGAATCCCAAATTCTGCCAATGTGATCAAAGTACTTACCAAGAACTTGATGAGGACAGAGCTCTCGCATACACAAGTTATTGGGCAACGACAGACTTGGATACGGCCCCATACCATGGCGTTGCAGAACCTCAGCGAGGTCTCCACGGTCTGGCGGCTGCATTGTCGTGACTTGTTCAATGGCAAATTGCTGAGCCATCAAATGATCGAGTTCCTCTTCGTGGTCTGGGTGCTTCATCAAATACTCTTGCACAACGGAGGATTCGTTCTGCTTGAGTCTGTACGCTTCGACCTCGTTGTGCAGGGCGAGATGCGCAAAGTTCACCAGCTGTGAACGTGTCTCTTCCAGGACCGGGACTGGATTCTTCATCCCATGGTTAATAATCCAAGTACCGATGACACCCGCATGAACTTCTCTCGAGAAGGGAGGCATGTCCTCGGCCTCGATGCCAGCGAGCAGCTTGCTCGTGCGCTCCAGAGGCCTCGCGTGGCCCATCGCCTCCATTGCCGCCTCGTGGCAGTCAAGTGCCTCCTCACCACTGATGGGTTCTGGAGGAGCTTCCGGTTCATAGGCTAGAACAAAGTCGGAAGCCCCGGACATCTCTTCCCATGCATCCGGATCATCTTGGTCTTGAGCCTTGTTGTAGATGGCGAGCTGCGTCTGGTACGTCTCGGATTGCTGCTGTCTCTGTCTCTGTGCTTTGCGAATCTGGCGCTCGATCGACAGCAAAGAGCTGGTAAAAATGTCAGCTTTCAAGCCACTGCCCTCTGGCTCGGCATCTTGGGGTCGGTATGTCGAGGCGTTGTGGTAAGGACGCCACTCTGTGTTGCCTGCCGTGACTCTTGGACGAGTGGTGGTCAAAATGTTGAGTCTTCCTTTGCGCCGCTGCAGCTGGCTATAGAGGACAAGGACAGCACGGTTCAAGTCCTCCAATGTGAACAAGCCAGCAACCACGATCTCTTGACATCCACCAAACTCGGGAGGTGTTGGAAACCTGTGGGGGTAGGCGGCGGGGGAGCGGTCGAGAATAATCTTGTCCATCCATTCCGTGGGGGCAAAGAGCAAGATTTGGACGGCGTGGATGAGGAAGAAAGGGACAGTTGCAATCCGGTTTTTAGGAAGGTCCTTCGATTTTGGCCAGACAAATTGGTTGAAGACTGGTAGGAATCCGGGACGCTCCAGGGCCAATGCGATGATGTCGACCACCCTGCGCACGTTCTTGTCATAAACGTACTGGCGAATCACATCCACTGGCGACGGCAAGGTCAGCTCATGACTGGACGTATCAGCGTCCTGCAGAGCAGGACCAACTGCACCCAATGCCTGTTGGACGAATTCCTAGAACGCCAACTGATGGGGGTATTGTTCGCGGTCATTATCGACAAAGGCAGGCTCGAGCTCTGACTCCCACTTCGGATCCAGGTGCTCTGCGACAGCTGCTGGAGTAAATTTGCGATGGGCAACAAGCAGCGCATCTGAGACAACCCCGGGCACTGAGATGCTGTTAGTAGGTGTAGCCAATTTGGGACAGGCCCGGCCGAATTTGGGCGGTTATTGATAACTCACAAACAATGTCGAGCCATGAAATGAAGGACGGAGGGTTCTTGAAATTGAGGTAGGCAGCCACAAGACCCTGTCCATTGATCTCTGGTTTGAATTTGTGAGTAATCCAGACTGTCTCTGGGTAACCACATGCCTCCCATTCCTTGCTGAGCTGATTCACAAGACGTGCGCTCTTGGGCGGCTTGGCTGATCGATCCACAAGGTCATAGCTGACAAAGTCGGGGTCGTGGTGCCACCGGGGCACATCTTGGCGAGGTTTGATTGACTTGAAGTCGAAATGTGGCCAATCATTCTTCTTGGTGGTGGATCTAGCCTGGGGACCGTCATTGTCGGCCTGAGATTCGCCGTCGGCTTCAACGTCCGGCACCTGTGCCTTGGGCGGCATGATGACTCAAGGCTAAACTTGTTAACGGATGACAGAGCTTGGACAAGGCAATACTCACAAGCAGAGAAGAATGGGGGCGACGCCAGTTGGTTTTTCAGGTTGCAATCCATAACTGCAACTTGTCAAGTTGCTTGGTGTCGAAATCGAGAGAAACAAAGAGCTGAAAGGCGGGACGAGCGGCTGGAAGGAACCTGAGCCGGGCCAGGGCGAATTCGATTCTTGTTTGCCTATTGTGAGGGAAACAATGAGCTGCGAATGCCCTCAATTCACAATTCGCAGGGGAGGGCTGCGTGCCAAATTCCGAATGCGGACAAAGAACGGGTGAGAAATTGGTGAGCGATTGTCTGATTGGTGTAAATGTGAGAGCTGAGCGGGGCAGTGCTGCAATTTGGTACCGGCTTGTCCGAGTGATGCAGCGCAACGCAACTTGGAGTGCAACAAACGGCAGCGCAGCGAAAAGAACTCGAATAAGGCCAGGCCCAATTCGAATGAGTGTGAGGAATGAAGGAAGAAGAAAAGAGGATTGAGTTGATCGGGAGGGAAATTCGTTTATATACACCAGGTTTGAGTCTAACCATATTGGGAAGATTATGGTACACGTGAGACAGCACGTGATCTTAACCAACAACGTGGCTCGGAGACGACACTCAAACACACCAAGATCTATTTCCGAAACTGCACAATTAGATACTCAGCTATCTAGCCCTCTTGCTTTATTCTACAAGATTAACATCTTCGGAGAGGTTACGCCTCTCATGAGAAAACGCTATCGACTCTTGCTTTCGTTGAATGTCGCCTAGCGTTACCCGCCTCCTGGCGTCAATGTATATCATGTACTCCTCATACGTGTGCGGCAGAACTTTCTTGTCCTTTGGCACGGAGAAGGTGTAATTAAACTGGCCCGTTGACTTTGCAACACCGTGCTCAACGTCCCTGACTTTGCTGTCGACTCGGACATGCACCCGCGTCATGGGCTTATCACGGTCCGTATGGCCGGGTTCAGTACCGTCCTCCTCTAGCAAGGGAGGGTCGGTGTACGCAACCGTCGCAGTCAAGTACAAGACGCTCCCCACGGGGACAGGGTTTAGAAACACGCAGGGGTCAGCGCTGATGAAGGTTGGGCGTGCATGGGCAAAGCTGGCTGCGCAGCAGAATGCCAGCTCGAAGGTCTGCTTCAGGTGAAATCCACCAAAGATCATGGTCTGGTGCCGATTGCGATACTGAGGCTGCATAATGGCAGCCGTTGATACCTGCGTCTCGGCCATGGATACAACGTTTTGGGGCTGGCGCAGACTGTTGTTTGGGTCGTGGTATGCGCGTTGCCGGAGCCAGATGCGGTGGATCAAAGCTGACTCGGGGTCATTCGGTTCGGATTGGAGCAACGAAGCCTTCAACGTTTCCTTTTTCGATAGTGATTTTGCCTCTCCGGCCCTGAAGACTTTCTCCTCCTCTGGCGTGGTGTATACAAGCTTCGGGACGTTGACAGGCCTCCTGGTCTTTGGATCCAGGGCTACCATGGTGAAGGTGCAGGTAAGGAGGACATCCTCAGGCTTGCTTGGCTCGCCTTCGGCCCTGGCCCTCGCAACCTTGCACGTAATCTCCATACTGCTCCTCCCAGAAGCATATGTGACCTGGCCGCTGTATTCGAGGTCGCAGATCTCGGTAAGAGGGTGTGCTATGGTGATTCGGTCCAGAGCGGCTGTCACCGTAGTAACGTCAGGGCCGGTATGTTTGTAAACAATGATGCCGGAAAGGGCATCGAGGTCCATGAACAACGTGCCGAGCCTGAGCACAATCCACATGAGTCAGTCTAATCCATGGAACGGCACCAGCTGATCTCGCTGCCTACCTTATGTGGCCAGAGGAGTTGATGTAAGTATCGGATAACCAAGGGTCCTGCCCGAGGGGAAGCACGACACGATGATAACTGTCACTCATCTTCTTTGGGGCAAGGTCACGTTCTTTCAGACAATCCTCAGGGCTCCGAGACGCCTTGTCCTGCTGCTGAAGGCGGAAGGCCTCTATCCAAGGCATGGGGAGCCTGGTGTCTGTTAGGCCACGGAATACGCCATCAGTTCGTGACCAAGTTGTAGTATGAAAACAGAGTCTTCCGTGGCGAGCCAGTCCGGTGCTTTGTAGCCTTTGGCTGGTTAGTCGATGCAGTGAAGCGACGATACTTCTAGCCCCCCTGTTCCTGGACATCATCGTAAGTTGCTGCATTGGGATATGTGTGAATAGTGACGCGTTTTCCAAGTTTGCGGGGCGACGTGGGGAAGGGTTCCAATCTATTGGGTAGTGTGTGCCTCAGGCACCCAGCCGACCCTTGGTTGCAGTCCACGCCACGGCTGGAAAAGACTATCATCTCTCATCGACAAAGAAGATCGATCCCAAATGTGCCGCCAAGACGTCAGACAAGCTTACCGTCTCTGTCAAGCCAGGACACAAAGGTGTTTGTGTTGGAAAAGCCTGGGTAGGCCGCCACAGCTGTAGGTGCAGTCCCCAGCATGTCTTCATGTCAAAAGTCAGTTGCGGGGGAGCCTCGAAGAACTTTCTTTGCGATATTTCTGAATCGCCTTGGCTTGTTCCTCTCTTGTCAGGTTGTTTAGGTTGACCTCCACGAAATCTTCTTCCATATCGTACTATGGCCTGTGAACTTCGGGTGGCACTGGTGCTACGGCCAGGCAATCTGTCAGAAGGATTTCGTGTCGAGAATCCAGTCTGGCAAGCGGCTTAGACTCTATCAGCGTGTGAATATCTCGAAGGAAAATATCCAATACCGGTTGGCGAAGGAGTTCTTCTCTCACCACAGGGTCCAGCTTCTTCCACACTCGGTCGATTTGCTGCCGGCCAGGTCATGGCTTCCCGCGGCTGCCACTGAATCAAGTATGCCCTGAGATTTGTTCATTGACAGGCGATTCAGTGACGTAGTTGAAGTCGGGCGGTTCCGCCAGGGTGAAGTCTGCTGCCCTCATCTCCTCATTCACAGCTCCCAATCTACCTCATCGATTCTTCATGCCACAGAAACTTTTCTGATATTTATCCCTGCAACCTAAGCATCTTACGAGTCAAAGACTTAGGGCAGCTCAGCAATGGAGCCCGACTATACATGATATTGCATTACAGAGACGTCGACACCCTGGGGCACAGCATCATCCCCGTCGATGTGCAAGTCCTCGAGGTTGTTGAAACCCAGTGAAGTGTAGAGCGCTTTGCCCATCTTGGCAGCAATGACACCTTGGCAAACCTTGTCCAACTTGGCGAGATGGGTGCCCCATTGAACAAGACGGCTTCCATGCCCACGCTTCCAGTACGCGGGGTGCACAACAACCATCTCCATTGTAGATAGTCCCCGGAAGTACCTAAGATAGTGAGAGGTGTTAGCTAATGGCGGGCGTGGCTAGAGAAAGGCGACTCACTTCTTTTCCGCGGCGTGACAGGGCTGGTCAAGCGCGTCGCAGTGGTCCTTGTCCATATCTCTCTTTGGGTTTGTCGGCAGTTCGGGGTAAGGGGCTGATTGAATAAGTCAGGCATGTAGGGGAGGATCAAGAGGCTTGCAAAGGCTCACCATTGTCATTCTGAAAGGATCCATCTCTGCTGGAGCCAGGCTCGAGCTTCCAACAAGCCACACCAACGACTACCTCGTCGCCAGCCTTGGGTGCATGCCAGCCATTGTCGGACGGGATGATGGCGGTGGATTCTTCTCCCTCGTCGGGGTCAAACTTGTCTGTTGCGACAAGAACGATGTGCTCGGGGCTTCTGATGGCGGAAGAGAACTCGTGGCGATACGACAGGAGGGTATCTTGGGGAAAGTCGGCGTGGTACGGGCGCTCCCAGTCAAAGACGGGGGAGTAGCGAAAGCCAGAAGCAGCGACGATTCCGATGCGGAGGATGTCGCCAGGCGAGGCAATCCGCAGAGGACCCAGGAGAGGAGGAACGGCAGCTGGAGCCATGACTCCGGGCTTGAGAGAATGAGGCTGTTGGCCTATGCAGGCTGCTCACACTCGCCGGTCGATGATGAGTGATAGTGGTGATGAAGAAGAGGCTAAGCTGTGTACAGTGCGGAGCTCGCAATAAATACCCGCCCACCTTGTGACGCACCTGCCCGCAATATGCCCCGGTAAGAAGCTTAGGTGCAACTAGCTAAAGCTTAGGTGTAACTTGCTAAAGCTTAGGTGTAACTAGATTAGCTAAAGAGCAGGTCTGATCGGCTAAGAAAGATGTACAAACCGGCTAAGAAAGACATATAAACCGGCTAAGAAAGACATATAAACCGGCTAGAGAGGATTAAACCCAAGTTATATAAATCAAGTAAATTCAGTATCGCTTTCTTTACTTGCTAGAAATTACCGCTCAGAAGTTCCCAGTATAAGCACATATTAATTGTGCCTAACATGTCCGATATTATGTGTAAAGAACAGCAGTACTCCGAGGTGAGTACCTTTTAGTTTATACTTATCGTCTGCCTAGCAGAGGCAAAGACACCCACCGATCACTAACAGAAGAGCGAATAGCAGAACGCCTGCAACCAGAAGGATTGGTCCGAGGCTGAAACATCCAGCTCCGATACAGGTTTTGATTCTGTTAATAAGTCGATGAGAAACGCAAGAGGGAGGCGCATGAGAAGATTGCGGCATCTATTGATCATGCTTGGACGCATCGGTCTTACTGCCCTTCAGATTTGTAGATACTGCTTTTGCTATTGTGGCCCTCTAAGGAGGCTAAAGAAAAGGAGTGTGAACTGGTCAATATGATTTGTCGCGGCAGACTGAGCCCATTTCACTCATGTTGCTTTGTTGAAGCAGAATTGACCGCACGGATCGGACGGGGAAGTTGAAGCCATTTAGTCAACGTATGAAATGACTGATCGTCAATTGGAACATCCCACGCTTTATCAGGTGTGATGTACCTGAGTGAAGAACCCACAGACCAGCTATCTTGATCTTGAAGCCAGAGTCGAAGCACGTGTCGTATCTCGCCAGACTCTGTATCGTCAGCGAATGCGTCTCTGGCGTGCATAATAGAGAGGTTATTGATGAGTAGAACGTCGCCGGCTTTGGTGTCGAGCTGAAAGCTGTGTTTCCTTGCTGTATCGCCCAGGATCTTGAGGGCAGCCTCTTGGGACGGAGACAAAGGGGGCGCGGTTTCATTCATAGTTGATCTGCATCCTCCCATTCGCTTGGCCGATGATTGGTCTGCGTGGTAAGATAGGATTGGCTCCACGAAGATTCTCAGGGTCTGGCATCTCCCAGTGCCAGCTGGAAGCAAGCTCGCTGATGGCCTGAGGAGACTCTTGGGCGAGAGAATTGTAGATGCGCCAAAAACTTGACAGATATTGATAGCCACCGGTCTTGGACGACTTCTCCATAAAATGTGCGAGAATGGCTCCCGAGTCCGCATTGTTTTGGAAGTCCTATGATGGGCAAAGAGGTTAGCCAAGCAATGCATCGTGGAGTCATTTGAAGTCGTGTCATGCCATGGTTACTGGCAACTCTAGCGGGCGTAAATTGCCGCCAAGCACGCCATCTTGCCTTTGATAGCGGATATGATCTAGCCGCCTTTCTCAGAAACATGGTCTTCATACTTGAGAGGCTTTGATGAACAGACCGACAAGCCAAGTTGCGCTTGTGGCACGAGAAGTCGGGTTCGGTAGGTGATTGTAGATGGAAGTAATGCGCCAAAGCTGACCAACTCGTAGCAAACCCGCGACTAAAACGTGAAGCCCAACTCTCTATAGTTCCTCTGGCAGTTCTCGGTCCGACTACAAAATTATACAACTTCCTCATTTCATCCACAATAATCCCATAACGATCTGGGTTCTATAGAAGGCTTTGGTGGACACGGCGTCCTGGATTCGATGCGTCTTCAGGCTCGCACCAGTGATTACTTTATCTTTTTGCCTTGGCATACTATAGAAAGAAAGGGGAACGTTGCCAGCAGATCAGAGTGGGAACTGGTAGCATCAAATTGTGTTTCTCTTCCTGACAGCTCGGAATCAGCCTTCAGCAAAATGAACATCTCCCAAAGGGGTATGCATGTTCTTGTGACAAAAGAATTGAAGGAACATCGCGCTTTTACATATCTTGTCATCGCGCCTTCTCGTGCTGAATCTCCAGCCCATCATTCTAAAGAGTATTCGACTATGAATCATTGTCTCGGCTCTAAATAACCACACACTGGGACCACAATCTTCCTCTCCTCCTCTTCTCTACTTCATCAGCTGCTATGACTCTGGAACCCACATTGGTCAACTTGTTTGTATCATTGAAACTCTAATGAGTAACGCAGCCGACTATCCGGTCCTTTCATCTCAAATCCCCCACCCCTGACAGCCGCCTACTTTAATCTTGAGTTTGACCATCAGTATCTTGCCTAAGCCGGAGCGGGTAAGCTTCAAGGCTCAACGGCGTATGGTGGTGCGTGAACCCTGACTTCCCTGAGCAGGGACATGCGGCATTATTCCCTTTCTTTTGCCTCCCTAGAGAGATTCAGGACAAGATCACCAAGCATCTCTTACCAGCTAATTCTTCCGTCCCACCCCCACGGGGATGAATCAGACATTGCCATGCGTCTGCCGAACACATGAAGCTTTCCTCTCTGCGAAACTCCTGCAAACAGATACGAGGAATTGTGGACAGAACTCGACGTCTCGTGTCAGACTATAGCTTCCGTCTCGTGTCAAACGCGACACGCTGCATGTTTGGGAGATGAAACTGCCTGGTTTGAAGCACTCCAACGCATGGTATCGCGAACTCGAAGGCCTAGATCTGCAAGTTCAATAGATATAGCGAAACTTATGAAGTGTTACTATACTAGTGGGATATGTAGCTGCATCTTCTAGAAGCATGTCGGATTTCCAAGATCCGGTTACAACTCAAGGGTAACATTTTCGGCAGATAAACTTTAACCATATTCTTAGCCCCAGACCCCTGGACCAAAGCTCCCCGTATCATCCTTCTAGGAGCTCGCAGCCGCCTCCACGCGTTTCTGCGCTAAGCCACCGAGCTTCTCAGCAGCAGCGCCAAGGGCTCGAGGATCAGCGCCCTGGATCATGGCCTTTCCGTTAACAGCGACCTGCTTGTCCTCTTTGAAGAAGAGGAACGTGGGCATGGCCGTGACGCGATAGGTTTGCGCGGCTTCTTGGACGTGGTCCACGTTGACCTTTGCAAAGGCCAGCACCCCAGGGACGCTATGCTTGGTGGCGAGGGTTTCAAAGACGGGGGCGATGGCCTTGCAGGGCGGGCACCAGTCGGCGAAGAAGTCGACGGCGACGTAGGTTGTTGATGAGAGCAGCTCTTGCAGTTCGTCGGCCGAGTTGATGTGGTGAATCATATTGATGTGAGATGTTGATGCAGGGTAAAAGAAGTTGTCAACAATTAACTTGGCGTTGGAAGTGCGGCCCGATTTGTGTTTGACAGCTGAATGAGTCTTTAATCATATAAATTATGTATTCGGTAATGTATAATTGTGGCAGAATTCACCTTGAACTCTTTAGACCGCTTGTTGCGGCATTTATGGGTTTTTCATTTGTCTAAGCCAATGAGGCTTACAAGGCTCCATTATTGTGGCTCAGCTTACTCTATCAAATATCTATTTGGTTTACTAAAGCAACTCAATGGCTGGGAATGACTACTAACATTCAACTCGGGAGAGTAGGCAAGTTAAGTGAATAGCTAGAAGCTACGCATATGTTGCAGAATGCGTAATGTTAATATGCATTAGCTGACGTCTGCTGCCTTGTGAGCATCCAACAACTCATCCGATTCTCAATTACCCTAGAGCTTCGGTGATGGACAATCGTGCAGTTGTTGACAAACCTCCAGAACGTTGGCTTCTTCCCCGTGTTACTGCTTCGTTGAAATTAACTCCCCTCTTAAGACCCAGCTTCTCGTGGAGACAGATCGGTCGAGACCTGATAGACCCGGGGGCAGCTCCGTTGCCATCCACCGTCCCCAGACTCATCATCTTGGCTTGCTTGGCAACCCACCGAATAAACAACATGAGATCGAGACCGCCTTGTCAGGCAGCTTGACTAGCAAATACTCGCAAGCATTAGACATTTTGAGTTAACTCGCCCTACCTAATTGATGTATAGTCGGCCGACTATAATAGTCTGATCCGGAGAAGGCCGGCGCACTGCTCCGCTGTGTCTAGCGTATTGCTTCAGCCAGTCCATACAAAAATTGTCCGTATTTTCCTTGTAGGCGTTACGTAGTAGATAATGGAATTCTTTCACGTGTCACTCTCTTTGAAACTCGAGCATCCGTTTTCGGCAGGTGGGCAGAATCAATGCGGCCCTGGAAGGCCACTATTGAGAGCTGGCCCCCGGTGGCTGGGATAGCTTCAACTCTGACGACTCGGGCGATGGTGATTCCCCCTAATACGTACGGCCGTCGCGCGCGATTTAGCAAAGGCGCTGGGTGATAAAGCGTATGATACAGTATGATACAGTACTTAAAACCCGCTATCACCGTCGTTTACCCCTGTCGCGTAAGCCTCGTGTTGCACCGAAGCAAAGCCCAGACTGATCTTGGAAGGTAGAAGCTTGGCTCAGGCACGCCACTGCATGGGGACGATGTCTCCACGTGGGTGGAGGGTGGAACCATGTTCGAGCCGGCCTATCCCAGCAAGAATTCCGAGTCAGTCCATATCTCTAAGGGGAGTTGGGTCCGATAAGCTACCCAGGATACGTTCTGTATGCTCATGCCGTACGTAGCAGCATGTATAACAGCTCGGTGACGCCAAGGGATGCTTTGGTAACAGTCACAGCTGATCCCATTCCCCGTGTCTTCATTTGGCAGAACAGAGGGAATCACAACGGCTTCTCAGGAGGCCTGGCGCCACTTTATCGGCCATGTCGCCACCTCGGCCTTTAGCCCCAAGCCAATCCTGTTGGTTTGTTCTACGGCCGGGAGATACCGACCGGTCCGACCCAGTAAAACTTGAGAGCTGGGCGCGTAGCTATTGTCCATTGGCCAGATGCTAGACCCGTGGCGTCTGCGGCTTCGGTCGGTTGGTAAAGGATTGCGTGAAAGAACGTGGGACGATGATCCATGCATGCACGTCCTTAATAACTGCCACGAGAAAGCGAATCGGCGACTCTCGAGCTGAACCGTTCCTGTGGGACGGCAAAGCTCCGACGACGCCTGGTCCACGCAGGCCCACGCAGGCCCACGTATATCGGCCGAGGTCCTCCATGACTGGCCCGCCTCTGCTGGGCTCTCCTGCGAAGCGTCGGTTAAAAAAATCGGATTCGAGCTCTAGAAGGGCTCCAAGAGTGAGCCCCTGAGGGTTCTTTCACCCATGTCCGTGTGCGGAGGCAATAAAAAGAAATGCGGCCATCCTCTCCTCCTCGCCCGCCCCCGCGCTGCTTCGCTCTCGCTTGTCTTCAACTTTGCGGAGAAAAAGCGATGTGTCGTTGCATCGTCAACCCTTCCCGGCATCACTGACTCGCCCGACCGTCGATCCCCAAGTTGAACGAAGCGCCGACTCTACCGACGACAATCCGACCATGTCGGCCTTTGTAGCAGAGATATGGACCTGGTATGCGGTGACGTGGGTGATTGTCATTTGCAGAATGTACGTGAGACACTGATATTTCGCTCTATGCCGCCTGCTAACTATGGCTCTGCAGGATATCACGACGGATGCTGCTCGGGTCCATCAAGAAGCTGCAGGTGGAAGACTACCTCATGTTGTTCGCCATGGTCCGTCTCTTCGATCCCCAACCGATCCCCCATCCTAGCGAAAGCGACCCGAACTCTTCTAACAAGCTACGATTAGATCACCAACACAATATTAATGGTCGGCATGGGCATCGTCTCACAGACGAGCAGCAACCTCATCGATCCCTCGGACCGATCAACACTCACGCCCGAGAAGATCAAGGACCGAGTGTATGGTTCGAAATGGGTCTTGGTGGTCGAGCAGATGCAGATCATCACCATCTGGACGATGAAGTACTGCTTGCTGCTCATGTACAACCGCCTCACGTTCGTCATCCAGCTGTAATAAGGAATGCCCCTAGGAATTGCCGTTCTAACTTGTACCAGCATGAGTTTGCGTCAGAACTTGGCCGTCAAGTTTGTCGCCGGATACGTCACCATCGGACTCGTTCTCATGGAGATTCTCTACCTGGCAGTCTGGTGTCGGCCCTTTAACCAGTACTGGGCTGTCCCCCCTAAGAACAGTATGTCCAACTCCCATCTACCCAATGCTTGTGTTACCAAGCATGCGCTACCATGCATGTGTTACCGTTCGGAGGGAGCATCTTTAGGGGTCAATTACTTACTGAAATGTTTAGCCCAATGTTCCGCTGCCACGAATCACCTCATCACCAACGCCGTGCTCAACATCTCGTCCGATATCATGATCATCCTGATCCCCATGCCCATCTTCCTCAAGTCGCAGCTACCCATCAAGCGAAAGATTGTTCTCTGCGCTGTATTTGCACTGGGCGCCTTTACAGTATGTCACCATCCTACAGACAATCGACTGCGAAAGAACAAGCCATATACTGACATCCCCTGTACCAGATCCTTTCCGCTATCCTAAATAAATTTTACAGCTTCAACGAGCCTTTCGGCTCCAACTGGACCTATTGGTACATCCGAGAATCATCAACCGCCCTCATCACCGCCAACCTCCCCTATATCTGGACCCTGCTCCGACGCCTCTTCAACCTCAGCTCGTTCAACGGCTCATCGTACGGCAAACGCTCGAACCAGCCCTCGACGAATTTCCGATCAAACTTTACCAACCACCGCTCCGGCGTTCGATCGCAAGCCAGGGCCGACGGCACCCTGCACCGTTTGGACAGCGAGGAGGAGTTCAACGCGACGTACGCGTTGCCGCTCAAGATCTATGCGAAGCACGAGGTGGAGATCACCAGCGAAGACGCCACTGCCGAGGACCGACGTACTCCTCCGGGCTGTATTCCTCACCAACTGGGCAATGATGGCAAGGATTTGGGCACACGCCGTTCATCACGCGACATGGAGACTGGCTCAGATAGGTCGGCCGCGGGCGTTGTTAAGGTGTTCCACGGAGTATGAAGAGCATGAGGATTGTTTTACGGATTGGCATGCACGTTTTTATTTGTCAAGGTATCGATAATGACTGGACTGGATACCAAACGATGTACGGATATTATGTGTTTAATACATAGACATGTGCCTATGGCGTATGTACATAGAATAACAACAGCAATGTTGCCGATACGCTCTTCTTTGGTAACAGGCCCCTACAACACTCGCCAGGAGTGTTGTAAAATATCATAGATAAAGAATAACGTTACTTCGTATCACGGACGTAATTCATCAGATCGTTCAGCCCGCACAGTAAGGGCTCTTCCTCCTAATCCATTCACCCCATCGCCACAGCACAACCGGGGCAAGCAGACAGATTAACATGGCAGTGCCCGCAAGTACAGCATTTCCCCACGCAATCCCAAGCGCTTTGTACATGTTAGGCGCAAAGAGAGGAAAGCTGAAGCCCGCCATGGTCCTGACAAATGCCGCTGCTCCAGTGGCGCTGGCAGCGTATCGCTCGTATGAATCGATGATGTATGTCTGGGCGCACTGGAAAGATAGAATAAGGCCAGCGGCGAAGATGGCCGCCCCGACGTTTGGGATAACCCAGTGAAGTTGAAGATGTGCCGCGACGCCGTAGAGCACCAGACCAGCTGGTGTCACCAATGCAGTAGGAAACATTAATGGAACGCGAAACTCGGGTCTTCCGGGGTGGTTGTATCGAATTTTGAGACTTGCATAGACCTAACAGTGCGTTAACACACCCGTTTGAGAACGAGAATACAGTTGAGCTACCTTGTCGATCATGGGCCCAGATATCTGGAGGCCTATGACAAACCCAACTCCAAGGGAGATGTAGTTCAAGCTGGCTGGGCCAGGCTCTTGATCGTACTGCTCCTCCCAAACCATGGGAAACGAAGCCAGTCTTGCCAGTCATTAGCTACAGAAGACAATAATAGATCAAAAGACTTACACCAGGTACATGAGGCCGTAGAGATAGGCCCGGTAAAAAGCAGTGATCTGAATAGCTGGTTGCGTGAACAGCATGATGAACGGTCTCATCAGATTCTTGCGCAGAGACTGCATAAAGGTTCGGTCAGGGTTCTCAAACTCTGTATGCAACGCCTTGTTGCCAGTCTGTTTCCGAAGTTTCTCGGCCTTGATCTGGAGGATCTTGGGCGGATATGTCTCCTGGAGGAACAGAAACGCCAACACTTGGACGGCTGCATCGGCCATAGAAACCACCCAGAAGACCCAGCGCCAGTTCATGTACTGGGTCAAGTAACCTCCGGCTATCATCCTGTTAGCCTATCTCGAGGGCGGTTTGGTAGCCGACTCACCAATGGGGCCAACAGCAGGCCCGAGAAACGGGGCAAGACTGTAGATAGCTGTTGCAGTTCCTCGTTCCTCGGCCCTCCAGCAATCACTAAGCACGCCCCCTCCGAGCTGAACGTGTCAAAGTTAGTCGGGCTAGAATGCGAGTGACAATGTTGAAGAAACATACCGCTTGCGGAGCACTCCCGCCAAGGCCGCTCAAGAACCGGAACACAAGGATCTGCTGTTTCGTCTGGGAGAATCCACACACAGTGTTGAATATGAGATAGAACATGTTTGCGGACTGGAGAACAACAACTCGCCCATACATCTCGGACAGGGGTGCGAGCAGAAAGGGACCGACGGCATAAGCGAGTAGAAAAATAGACATGATGAGATATGACTCAAAGTCCGACGAGATGTCAAACTCATCTGCCAAGTCGGGTAGAGCCGGCGCCAACATGGTTGAAGAGACAGGGGAGATGAAGGTGAAGCAGGAAACAAGTATTGTGGAGACCCATTTCTTGTGTTTGCTCCAATTGTGAGGGTTGGAGGGGTCTTTGCCGTGATCCCAAGTTACCTTGCATTGACGAGTTAGTGTCATGCATGGATGGCATGTTGGAGGGTAGTCTAGAACAGGGTCTGTTGGAGAGCAGGGAGTCATAGAAAGATGCAACCACTCACCAAGTTTGGGTCTTCGTCCTGGGGTTCTATTAGAGTCTCTGGATCCGATTGCTCCTCTACATCACGCGCTGTTCCGTACGGCCGGCCGGTGTGATAAGTCGCATCCGGGACTTCGATAAGGGACGGCATTGGTCTCGGACGGCGGAGAGGAGCAGAACCAAGTGGGCCTTGGTCCTCGCACTCACTCATTAGCCATGGGTAGTTATGGCGTGACCTTTCATAGCTGTTAAGGACATCGAGCGCAGGACTCCATGACCTCCAAAGAGAGGAGCGGGAGGCGGCTCGAGACAGAGATGGGGTACGGCTCATGACGGCAGTGCGAGGGTAAGCGTAGTGACGGGGTCATAAGTTGGCGAGGTGTTGATACAGGCAAGATATGGCGTTGATGAAACGAGAGAATGGTGTTAACGAATGAACATGGGATGGTTGGGACTTCTCCTTGACGCTCAAAGGATCATCATGGCTGCATTATATCTATTCTCTGCAGTTCGTCAAGAGTCTCAAGACGGCGCATGAAACCAGCGCTTCATTCCGCCCGGCCAATTCAAACGTCGAATTTAGAATAGGCGCAGCCTGGCCAAGCATTGTAGGGCCCACTCTCTTCCACGCCATTCCGCATCATTTCGTGGCGGGTTAGGTTGCACCGCCTGGATGCCATTCCCAACGCCAGTGCCGTCATGGAGCCCAATGCCGAGCCAGAGCTTGACTCGGAGCATTTAAGCATGAGACACAGCACGAGACTGGCACGCGACTCGGAGCCTGAGGGTTGCCAGCTCTTCTCGTGGTTGTGTGGAGATGCCTACGGTTAGTTGGTCGTCATGGTGGTGGCTGACGGCCGTTATCTAAGCCTCATTCATATCCGAAGCTTCCCATTTGCTCAAACGCGGATCGCCAAGACAAATCAACTGAATAGAGTTGGGAATGTCGATCTTGGCTTTGTTTCAAGTTCCTCCCATCTGTTCTAAATATGAGGCCACTCGGTGCGTGGACGGGCGTGATTGGGACGATTATTCCAGTGTTAAATGCGGTCACGTCAAGCTCAGGGCTAAGCATTCATCGACGGCAGATGCGGGGCTGTCACCTCGGCAGAGTTAAATTCAACCTTACTGACCTTATTCGGAGTGAGCCAAGGCCCCGAGAAGCCCAGCCTATCCGGCTAGGGCTGTCTAACCCTCACGTCTTGACTTTTGCGCCCATACCAAGGCTCGGCTTGCCAAGCATCGACTTACCAGGCTTGACGTACCAAGACTTGATCATCTACCCAGCCTTCCGCCGCCGCAGTGACAATGACGCGTCCCCAGTCCCTACCCAGCCCAGCAAATCTTGTTAAGAGTGCTTGTTCTTCCCGGAGCCTATCAATTTCCAGTGGCTTGGGCGCTCGCGTGACGTGATGGATATGCCCCTGGAGGAACTTGCCGGGTGGTTCCCCTGAAAGAAGGAAGACAGGCGACATGTTACTATTCCGGTCGATGCTCTGAATTCCGCTGCAGCGCCTTCCCTTGGCAGCTGGACTTGGGCTAGAGGCTGAGCGTGAGAGGCGGAGGCACTTGATGAGGAGTTTGTTTCGACGAGAAAGTCAGAAGCCGGTGATGGAAGTAAAAATATCATGATCAAGTGGCGGAATTAGAATGGTTAGAGCGTTGGAATATCTCACTTTGCAAGGGAGTGGTTCCAATCTATAAAGTGATGCTTTGTTGCCTTTCATTTGGGATGGAATATCGGCACTTCAGAACAAGCATCACATCTCATCTGGACATTCGCTTCATTATCTAGCCTCGTGACTTGGCTATTTACATTCGCTCCTACTACTATATACTGTACACTCGCTATCTCTACACCCTTTCTTACCTTGACACCTAACCTCGCCCTACCTCCTAACCTCGCCTCAACTGCCAACCTCACCTCAACTACCATCCTCACCTTAACTCCTACAGGTCCACTGACGATGGGCTCTGTTCCCGACAAGCCAAGCACTATGCGCATCCTCGTCTGTCCCTCAGGCTTCAAGGGAAGTCTGCAGCCGGGCCAGGCTGCAGATTGCATCGAGGCTGGAATCTTGGCCGTCGAGCCTCGCGCCTCGGTCCGAAAAGTTCCGTTGGTCGATGGGGGAGAGGGCTTCACCCAAGCCATCGTCTCCGCGGCCGGAGGCACGATCCACCAAGTCCCCGTGACTGGCCCCGTGGGAGAACCAATCGTCTCCTTCTTTGGCGTCTTGGATCGCAACAGTGACGAGCCCTGCACAGCCGTGCTGGAAATGGCTGCTGCTGGCGGTCTCAGCTTAGT
Source organism: Fusarium cyanostomum (assembly GCA_014824385.1). Lineage (NCBI taxonomy): Eukaryota > Fungi > Ascomycota > Sordariomycetes > Hypocreales > Nectriaceae > Fusarium > Fusarium cyanostomum. The sequence continues at coordinate 76,266 of JABCKW010000152.1, read as the reverse complement.
GCCCTCCGACCGCCGCAACCCCGGAAAGACCACAACCTTTGGCGTCGGGGAACTCATTCTCCATGCGCTAGACGCCGGGGCAGATCAAATTCTAGTGGGATGTGGGGATTCTGGAACCTGTGATGGCGGCGCGGGGATGCTTCAGGCCCTTGGCGCCCGTCTTCTCGATGTTGACGGGCGTTCTCTGCCAACCGCTCAAGGCGGTGAATCTCTACTGGCTCTCGACTCCATAGACCTTTCCGGCGTGGATCCCCGCATCTGGAAGACCAAGATTGACGTCGCCGTCAATTGGCACAACGTTCTCTGCGGACCTGACGGCGTGGCGAACGTGTTTGGCCCACAGAAAGGGGCTACCTCGGAGCAGACAGCCCGTCTCAGCATCGCCATGGAGACTCTCGCAGATGTATCCAGCCGCATCCTCTGCGACAAGAGCGTCGCGCTAGCTCCAGGTGGCGGCGCTTCGGGAGGTCTCGGGACGGGTCTACGTCTGGTAGGAGCCAACCTGAGGCCAAGGTACGAGGTTGTGATGCAGTACATCAACCTCCACAACATATTCGACAATTGCGACCTGGTCCTGACAGCGGAGGGTGGAATTGACGACCAGACGCCGCGAGGAAAGATCCCCGCTGAAGTTGCTAGGCTCGCCAAGAAGCACGGTCTTCCAGTTATCGCCATCGCAGGGACCATTGGGCCTGGTGCTCGGGTCAACTACGATGTGGGAATCGACGCTTTCACTTGTATTATTCAGAGGCCCATGTCACTTGACGATGCCGTCAACGAGGCAGAGAGATTGACAAAGGAGAGTGCCGAATCTGTGATGAGAATCGTCGAGGTTGGACGGATGCTGGGGAAGCACAACTGACGAATGATGTATTGATGATTTATGTTTATGACTAGCACAAATGCCTCAGATTTTAGCACCCACTGCCGGTGATACATTGCAGCCTTAGCGACATAACGTACAGTAGATTACCTTGCTGCAAAGGGGGAGACAAGATGATGCGGGGAAGATTAGCCACTCCGTTCTTGTTGGGCGTCGAGAGCCCCGGTAGTCAAAAGTAGCTCCATGCTTCCCCACAACCTTATGTTTAAGCTTAACCTCCTTCCACAACAGGAACCACTGTTGCCTGCGGGCGTATAGAAATGCCGCACTTGACGCGGGCGCGCTTGGGACAGCCACTGGCTCATAATGGCGACGACACCGAACAGGTTTTGCCACATGCCATACGGGAACTGACTCCAGTGCTCCTTAGGCTTTGGGCCCTAGTTCGGCGTCGGGCTTTTCTAGAAGAAAAGAATGACCCTAGGAGGGCTTGGTGGCGGGATAGAGTTCCCTCGCTCATTGGATACCCTGGTCTGTTGTGATTGAGATGTTTTCTCACTGGTAAGCGGAGAGAAACGGTTGTCTCTCGCCTTGGCAACTAGTGCTTCCATGGCTGATCTTCGTCGCCTGGCGCAACATCGCTCCTTGGCTCTTACTCTACTTCCAGTTAGTCGCATGAGGCCAAGGACGGCATTTGCTTCGGAGAGAGGTAATACCTGATAGCCAAGATGTTGGTGGAGGGGTTTTCTGGGGTGAGAGTGCTTGTCCCTGCAAAAGCGACCTGGATAGGCACGACTCCAAACGCCTACAGGCTTGATACTACGCCATACCCTGCAAGAACACTGGGGATCTTTTCTAGACCAACTTAATCTTGACAAACTACCAGATCTTCCCCATTACTCCGCACCCCACAATCCGGGGAGACCCGGCGAGAACACCGCATGTAAGGGCAAGGTTGTAATAGTCGGTCGGCAACAGATTGACGCATGGACTATAAACCTCGAGAAACTACATAAAGGCATGCCTTCCTCCACGCAAATGATCCTCTTTCCTTCCTCAAGGCAATCGACCGTCTTGACTGCCCGCCTCGACTCTCCAGAGCAAAGGTTAGAGTGCTGCCTCTTGTAAAAAATCTCTTTCACAACTCAATCTACTCTGGTCATCCTTCATTGCTGCCAATCATGACCCACAACAATTATGACGAGAAGTCAGCTACTCGGGACGCTGAACCTCAAATCTTTCAGGATGAGAATCCCGAAAAGCCTGTTCCCAAGGTTGACAAGATTGATTACTCCGGTGCTCATGAGAAGACCGATCCCAAAGAGATTGCTCTTGTGAAGAAGCTTGACCGATGGATGATGGTGAGTCCACATTATTACTTGGTCCTTCCAACATCATCTCGTCTGGTTATGCTGTTGCTGACCTTTTCAATCAGCCCATGCTCTGGAGCATGTACTGGCTCAACTACCTCGACAGAAATGCTATTGCGTTGGCCCGCCTCAACGACCTAGAAGAAGATCTCAATCTTAAAGGCTCCCGTAAGCACATCTCTCCAAGATATCCCACAAGCCTTGTGTTAACAACCCCCTCCCTTGTGTAGAATACCAGACATGCGTTTCTATTCTCTTCGTCGGTTACATCCTTGGACAAGTCCCTTCCAACATGTTCCTTACTAGAACTCGTCCTAGTCGCTACATGGTATGAAGAAACCTCTCTTTGATCGACCTGTGTTGCTTCAAGAGCTGACAAGATCCTTAAAGGGCATCATGATGATGCTCTGGGCCGTTGTCAGCGCTCTCACCGCGGTCGCCAAGGACTTTACTGGGCTTCTTCTGACCCGGTTCTTCCTGGGACTCACAGAGGCTCCCTACTACCCCGGTGCCGTCTATTTGCTATCAATCTTCTACACTCGAAAGGAGGTTGCCACTCGCATTGCCATCCTCTACACGGGCAACATCCTTGCCACTGCATTCGCTGGCCTGATTGCTGCCGGTATCTTCCACGGCATGGACAACGTGGCAGGCCTAGCTGGCTGGAAGTGGCTGTTTATCCTGCAGGGTGCTGTCACCTTCGTCATTGCTGTCGCTGGCTACTTTATCCTGCCCGATTTCCCGCTGACCACCTGGTGGCTGACACCAGAGGAGCGAGACCTTGCGTATAACCGCATGGAGCTGGATACAGTTGACAACAAGGGCGAGACAAGCATCTGGAAAGGCCTGGAGCAGGCTGCTAAAGACCCGGTGGTGTGGATCTTCTGTATTATGGGTTGGTTATCTCCGGCTTCTATTCTACGCCAGACAGCACTGACAACAAGCCAGCTCACGCCCATCTCGCTGCAAACGGGTTCAAGAACTTTGTAGGTTACTCGAAAGCATGAACTATGGCGTTTTTCTGACGAGATTTAGTTCCCTACCGTCGTGGAGACGCTTGGCTTCGGCAGAACTGTCACCCTTGCCCTGACCTGCCCACCCTACCTTATCGCCGGCTTCAGCACCCTTCTCGTCTCTTATTCATCAGGAAAGTTCAATGAGAGAACGTGGCACATCACTGCATCCAAAGCAGTCGCTGTGGTTGGCTTTGCTTGTGCTGCTGCGACTCTCAACATTGCGGGGCGTTATGTAAGCATGGTGATTTTCACCATTGGCACCTACGCCGTCAACAGTCTGATTCTAGGCTGGTGTGGCTCCGTCTGCGGCCAAACAAAAGAAAAGAAAGCCGCTGCGCTATCACTAGTGACGACTGTGATGAACGTGAGTTTTATCTGGACTCCTTACCTTTGGCCGTCAAGTGATGAGCCTCGTTATGTTATCGCCATGGCTAGCAGCGCTGCATTCAGTATCATCACTGCTGCACTCGCCTGGCTGGCCAAGGCTATAATGGTCAAGCGAAACCGCCAGCTTCGAGCCCGAGATGACGAGACGACGGTTTTCTACGTGTATTGAGCACCGAGTTATGAACTGGGATGAAAGGACGAGGTTGGAATAGGATAGCATCTGTTGAACGGCCACGATGCCCCTGCAGGATGACGTGGATAGTGTAAAGAACTGTCAAATAGTGAGCTATTATAAACGAGTCGGCGTGTGAATGATGATGTACAACTAAGTTCAAGTTCAAGATGTGCATCCTGACCACCTGAGAACTGCGTCTCCGTCATGTGTGCTTTGTGTAACCAACAACGCAGCACACCGCAACGCAGTAGACGGGAATCTATCCAAGAGCTTAGAAGTCTCTGTGGGGGTTCTGTAACTGATCTGTATGGTGGATCGAAGCGATCGTCTATAATACACCGAGAAGAATGCGGGGAAGGTTGCAATGGCGGACGGCGACTCCGAAAGACCCTGGCATCTTGGTCTCGGTTGTTGGGGAAGCCGCCGATTGTCGACGCTAGAAGACACTGCTCCCTGCTCCAACAACGAAGACTCTCCTGCTTGACCCGACATCAACACACCAACATTATAGCGCCCAACCCGTTTGCTGCTCATTTCTTATTCGGGACAGATGAGTCATGTTTACCCCTAATGCTGTAGTCTATCTGTCTGAACCATGCAACTCTATCTCCAACTCTATATGACGGATCCGTGCCAGCCGACCCTACCACACACAACGCTCCATACGGGAGGATTAATGACTTGCATAATTTATGCTACGTCACACCGTAATGCTCTCCAACCACAAGCATGGACGTCCATCGTCTAATATTACTCTCCCTATGTATGCTAAGACGACTTGTAAGGCATGCGAGCTTGCCATAATTCACTCAAAGCTTCTTCATTTCGAGGTCACTCAGTGACAAGGTGTACCCTGGTACATCCGCTCTGTGCGGATAGAACCGGAGTGCTGCCATGGCGATCCCTGCTCTCGCCAAGTCAGCATCGAGAATCTTCAACCTGGTCTGGCTGAAATTCGTGTTAACCGCGTTCGTAGGACGGAAAGTCGGGAAGCAGTATATGATACACCACAGAAGCATATAAGCACAGGCCCAGCCGCTATCTGGCCGTGTCACGCATGTACAAGTGTCTCAGGGAGAAGACTGGCTTGTGACGTAGCAATAGGGATTCAGGGAATATACCGGTACACCATGGGTATTTGTGAAGCTAGCCCAGTAGATACTTGGATTAAAGCAATAAAAGATCCTCCGCCGCCACTTCCCACCAACGGGTCGCCCCTTTTGTTTGCTTGTCACTATGGCTCCAATGCCCATCACGTCGCCTTCTCCCTTCTTCCATCACCACCCAGTCCCTCGGTCGCCCCGTACTCAGCGACAAGACCACTGCAACCAACTCAACTTTCAGGATCCCTCAGTGTCCACGTCGCCTTGTGCGCCCATCACGATGTTGGCACCATCAGAAGGAGCACCAGAGGGTGTTTAATTCTCCTCAATGTCGGAGCCATCGCTCTCCTCATTGTCGGAGCCATCGCTCTCCTCATTGTCGGAGCCATCGTTCTCCTCATTGTCGGAACCATCGCTGGTCTCCTCGTCCTCCGCGAAGTTATGAAGAACAACGCCGGTCTCCAGCTCGGGAAGCTTTCCATCAACATGATCCATAGTCAGCTCTTGCCCCGGTTCCTAACTCAAGGCAATATTTTCCATGTTCTCAGAGATTTTCCTAGAGCCGCTTGGATTTGCCATCAAGAGGTGCGCAATAGCCGAGTAGAAGTAGCCTTCTCGTCGCACCAGATCATGATCCATCTCCGACCAAGGCACCCGAGCTCGCGGGTATCGATTCGAGTCGTGCCCTAGATATGAACGAATGATCTCATACGCGCAGATCAGCCGGTTATCACCTTCGATCTCAGGAGGGATGTGGCCTTCAGCAACCAGAATCGGAGCGTACTTCTGTGCCATGCGAGAATCAAGGTATGCGTCGAAGGAGTGGCGCAAGTACACGATATCCCATTCGACATCCTCGCTCTGCCCCAAGCGACAAAGGCGTCCAATGGCGTGCATCACGGTCGGAAGGTTGTGAGGGTATTCGAGAATAATGCCGTGATGACATGCTCCGTGGTAGTTGAGACCGAATGCACCCAACTGGAAGGTGGTGATCAGTGCACCTATCTTCTCTCTTGGGTCGTTGAATCTTCGGATCGCATCCGTACGCTCAGTCGGGGAGTCGGCACCACGAACGTTAAGAGACCTAATGCCCAAGAAGTTCAGGAGCGCCTTGAGAAGACTACCGATGAGTTAGCCTGACATGGTAACCGAGGCTGCTGAGGATCAGATAAAAAGCTTACATTAAAGTCAGTTGATGGTTGACAAGGATCAAGACACGCTTGCCTCGGCCGTTTAGATCAATCACTCTCTGGACGGTCCAGGCCAGCTTGGGGCTCTGGGAGCAGACCATCCGCGCCATTTCCAGTCTGTCTGTGGGAAACTCCACACTCTTGTTGGGACGTGTATGGTAAAATAACCACTGAAGGCCTCCGGTCCAATCGTTCTTGATGATCGAGTTGACTTCCTCAATGCCGCCACCAGGAGGGGGCCCAAGCTTCTTCTGAAAATTGCGATCGCTCTGGGCATCCGTTTCTATTTTGTTTAGCAATGTTCTCGCTCTGGTGTCCTCTCCTGCGATCTCCGCATTCGTCCTCATGTTCCGCAGATTCGCTTGCGTCAGCGAGTAGAATTTCAAATTGGTGGTTAGAAGAGAAAGTGTTCGGAATGTTGCGCTGTTGATAAAGTACTCTGTTCCAGACCAAACAACTCCATGGCCGATATGCTGGGGATTTTTACTGGAGCTAATCATCAAGTCACCAAAATGTCTCTCGATCGATTGGGTTGTTTGCTCCTGATCGACGTCTTCCTTCAGTTCCACTTCCACTGGCCGAATTATCGTCTTGACTAAGTCGTCCGCGGGTGAGACAATGCTTCCATCGGGAAGCGTGAGCTGAGACGACATTCCTCGACGAAGGCAAAGCATCTCGAGCAGAGGCTTGATCGCAGTCTGGGCCACGTTGGCCTGATCCTTCATGCTGCGACTGAACTGTTGAAACAGCTTCGGGTTCAATTGAAACAGGGGCCCTCGTCCCTCTTTAACAAATGAAACGAACTCGTCCTTCAGCTTCTGAGCTTGCGGAGACGTGGCTTCAGGGGGTTCCTCGACGTCTTCAGAAGATTCCTCGACTCCATCGCCGAGACAACGGTCCAGGGTTAACCCTTTCCAGCTTCCCCCCTGCTTGACCGTGTCCCAGGCCTCTTTGTTGTAGAATGTCTCGGCTTTAATCTTATCACTCTTCTGATACTTGAAGGGCCATGGGGGTTGCCATATCAGGTTGATATAGCCATCGAAGTCCGTGAGGTGGTTGAGTAAAGGGGTAGCGGAGACGATGAGAAGGGCTTCTCGAGGAAGCGCCTTCACCAGTTGGTGGCTCTTTGAAGTGGGATTCTTCACCCGGTGTCCTTCGTCACAGATGACCCAGTCGAAATCCATCCATCTAATTTTGTCATCGTCGGCATTGTTTCTGGCTAGGTGATTATCAGCACTCTGCTCTTTGTTCATCAATTGACCACTTACCCATCTTGTTCTGAGTCGATGTCTTTCTCATCTTTCTCGCAAAGTGCACGCGGCGAATCGCAGTAGTGTAGGGTATCAGAAGAATCCTGCGCATCGTCTTTAAGCCCAGTGTTAGCAACGAAACCAGACCTGTCAGATTGCCAACGTACCTCGGGGTCTTCGTGGTTTGCAGCGCACCTGTCCACCCAGCCTTGGATTCCTCTGTTACTGTGGAGGATGTGACTCGCCATGCTTGGCTCTGGGGATGCTTCCTTTACAGCATAGGCGACTGCGATGTGAAAGAAGCCACCAAACCATTTCTTGTACTCTTTAAAAAGCGTACCCACGACGGTAGGGGGGCAAAGGATGATACTCGGTTTGAAGCGTGACTCTCCTTGTACGACGTGTCTTGTTCCCGCTTCATGGGCGAGCAGGCTCCTGTGACAATGGATTGCTAGGGCGAGGCCAGTTTGCAGGGTGTTGCCAAATCCGCAGTCGTCACCAAGAATAGCAGCGCGAGTGGCAGAGGCCAGACGTTGATAGATCCACCAGGCACCTGGTCTTTGGTCAGCGTCGAACAAAGCAGACAAAACCCCAGCCAAAGATGCTTTAACTTACCAATGATTTGGTGCGGCTTGGCAGCAGGAGCGTCATGCCTCATCCCGGGAATGCGAAGATCACGCCAGCTTTGAATGCCAATCTCGCGGCAGATCGCTTCGAGGTCTCTTTCTTCGGGAGACAGTGTGTTTATTGGTTGATAAGACTCTTTGAATCCGGGCATGCCACCATTGTTTTCGCCGTCGCACCTCACATCAGCCCCATCGGAATCGATTTCCTCATGGTCAACCTCATCTTCCGTCTGGTCCGCAGACTGTGACGTCTCGAGTGGCTCAGGAGGCTCGATCTCAGGCTCAGAAGGATCGTCCTCAGCCATACCCTCCAGGAAACTGGTCTTGGCGAGCGAAGACACCTGGCTGTCGATGGTAGTGGGCGACGTCGAGAGAGTGCTGTCGTACTTGACATTGTAGAATCCACGGAGCAAAGAGATAAGATGTCGTTCTTCCTCGGTTGTCATTGGCTTGGAGGTCTTTTTGGCGATATCGGAGTGGCGATTGATCTTTGAGAGAGTCTTGACCATCAAGTCCTGGGCAGCAGCTATGTCAGCTATCTCGGTCTCGAAAGCACTTAGTCCTTTGGCTCGTTTGGCGTCGGCTGAGCCTGCCTCAGAGGGCGAGCTTGGGCGCTTGGACGGCATCGCGAGGTGACGCAAGTCAATTCTATCTGGTTGCAATCCATAACTGCAAACTGTCAAGTTGCTTGGCGCGACGGGATGAGTGGCTGAAAGCAATTTGAACAGATCAGGATGAATCTGTGTGTGAGTTGCAAGAGCAGTTGCGAGCTGTGCAGAAGAAGAGGCAGGATGAGTGGCCAAAAGTAATCTGAAACAGATCTGGCTGAACCTGTCTGCGAGTTACAACAAAGGAATTTGAACCAGATCTGATTGAAATTCCTGTAAGCAGCTGTTGCAACAAGAGCAATGAGCTGCGAATACCTTCAATTCGCAGGCGTGGGAAGAACAGTATGTGCCTGCCTGATACCGAATTCGGAAAAGAGGTGGTGATAATGTGAAATGGAGTGGGGCAGGTGCAGATTGCAGCGACTTCACACAGGGCTGTCTGAACGTGATGGGGCTGGGCCGTAACGTAACTTGGACAGCAACAAAACGAAGCGCTGCGCATCTCAGCCAGGTCTGACTGAGTGAGAAGGAGAGGATGAGAAGGAGAGGAGAAAAGAGAGTTGGATTCGATCGGGAAGAAGTGTTTCTATAGATCAGATCCTGGTCTAACCGTATTCGGAATATTTTGCTGACTTAGCAGTCCTGACTCAGCACAGTGTGGGCTAGTCTGTTTCAGGACGAGCTCTTCTCTTGGTGCTTGGATCTGGCACAGCCACCAAACCCATATTCGCGACTCAGTAAGACCACCTTCTGATATCGTGAATAACCTGATTTTACTACTAAATTCATACAATTTGAGACGGGTTACCGAATTATCTCACGAAATTTAACTACTTTTGGTAGATCCTGCTAAGCGCCATATGTAATATTAATTACCTAACACGCAGTTAAGCACTCTAACAGTGGGATCTTAAGCTAACGAATAAGCTCGCTCAGACTTTGACAAGCATTCAGGATCAAACAAGAGTGGTTAAATTTCGTGAGATAATAGGGCAGGTTCAAATTTCTACTTCATCTTTATTATCTTTCGAGTCTCGTCATTCTGTCGGATCTGAATAAAATCCTTGCTTCTAGACAGGCCCTGGATAAAATCCCTGCCACTGTTTTGCATTAACCACCAGCACTTAAACATACACCAAAGCTCCAAGGGTCCTTTTCAACGCTAGGTAACAATTTAGGACAGACGGATGCGAGATTCGATAAGATGACAAGTCAATCTTGAACTCTGGTTGTCAGACTTGTAGGGTTGAGACTGGCGAATGTGTTGATGTGAGAGATGAGAGAGTAGCTTTCTCAAGTTTGTCGCGTGACAAGTGGCCAAGTCAGCCTGCCTGGGTTGGCGAGGGAGCTCAGCTGCTGAGACTTGTAGGGCTTGACGACCTTGAGATGCCGAGAGAATTAAGAGAGAAGCTCGTTGGAATTAAACCATGCCTTTTATACTTTAAGAGAAGGGAATCACGTAAGTTGATAATGATTCACTTCGGCTGTTGACCTACCTTTGTATCGACCAACCTCAAACCTGCACTTGCGAAACATGCTTATAGATTGAAATCACATGGAAGAACAAGTAACCAGTTCTCCTTTAGCCCACACATCCTCCACTTCCTGCTCCTGTCTCCTCGTTTGCCTTCTCTTGGACGTCTTGCTTTTCTGGTTCGGCGGCAGCTGGAGCACCTGACGCTGCGCTCTTGACGTGCTTGGATTTGATAATTGCGGCCAGGTGTTCACCAGTGCCATCGAAGCCATCCATCGTACCGAGCTTGGATTCTAAGAACTCGACGTCGTGTAGCATGCTGCATTGCCCGATTAGCATTGTACGCGCTGTGAAACTGTTGGGCGCCCATATACACCTACCTGTCTCGACCGTTGTCCGTCTTCGGATCTACCGCCTGAAACGCTTTGCAGAACTGAACCTTGTAATCGGCAAAGACCGGAGCCATGACCCCACGAACAGCTCCTTCGGAGAGAGTCTTGGCCAGGATGCGATGTAACGAGGTCGTGTCCTTGGCCAATGCCGCCATGTAGGGATGCACCTTCTTTTGGCCATCGTCCCAGTCAATTGTCTGCATCGTCTTCACGTGTGCGGCGGCCAGGCGACTCATGATGTCGACGAGCTTGTCATGGATGCTGTTCTGATGCTCTTGGTAAAGACGTTTCACCTGATCAAATTCCACGACACGCGAGGCAGCAATACCACTTCCAGCATGGCGTCTGACAAACTCGCCGACATGGCTGATCAGGGTCGCGATAAATCCTAACGCTTGCGATGCAAGAACCAGATGCTTCGAGGTGATGTTCTTCAAGCCTGCAGATTGCCTAGCCCCCGCGTCCAAGATAAGCCGTGTGCAGCATGTGTTAAAAAGCCCGAGATAGGAGACCAATGAAGTCTCGATATCCGAGGCCATCAATGGGATGCCAGCGATTAGTTGCAAGTAGTGGGATATGCCATACATGCAACTGATCGCTGGCCGAGGAAGCACAAACAGTTCCTCACCAATGGACGCAGTCCTAGTCCTGGCCTTGCCATCGTTGTTAGGTTGTTGTGCATAACCAGCCTCATTCGATTCAGAATCGCCATCTCCGTATGGCATCCAAATCTTGACAACATCAGACCATTCGGCCGGGTCTGTTGTGCTGCAGGAGAGGATCCTGTTGAGTTCGGCCGTGTCCTGCTCTGAGAAGTTATTTGCCTCCCATGGGTCGGATTCCATGCCCTGGATCAGCTTTTGACTTTCCGCCTCGCTCTGCTGCTGGACAAAGTCTTTGATCTGCCCGTTGACGACCGTCTTGAGCGCTGTGCCGCTCTGCCCCGAGATGGACTCGCATTCAGTCACGAAGCCGAGATTCAGGGCGAAATATCTGAGAAACCAGGCCCGCGGTAGGTGCGTACTCTGCTCGGAACGAACCCGGAGAATCTTGATAATTCTTTCCTGTACGATATCCACAGCTTGGCCTAGGAGATTTGGTAGGTCGACCGCTTTGTGAATCTCTTGTGCCTGAAGTGCGGCAGTGGAGGATTCGTCACCCAGCGAGCTAGAAACATCCAGCAGCAGTCTGATCTGTGTCGTTAACCTCCTCAATGTCTCGGTCACGCCGACATATATTTTGACCAGCAGATCTTCAGCATCTCTAGGCTCAAGAGCTCGTAGGTTTCGAGCTAGAATGACTGATTTCTGTTGCTGGGACGGCCGTGTCCTCTCCGTCATGGATGACGAAGACATGATTGACTTGTTATCATCATCATCAGAGCTGGGTAGAAACCGCCGAACCAGATTGCGAGTTTCCTTTAGTACAGCCTCTCGATAGGCGGTGGCAGCAGTAGTGAGGTACTTGGCTCGGTGTAAGCCGTTCAGACTCGTCAGCAGTTCGGAGCGAAGACCGTCGGTTGAGCTCAAGTGGGATGGAATGACAGGGGGGCCCTGTGTACGGCCACCTCGAGGTCGCGTCAAGGCAGTGGTCCAACGTATGAGCACCTGTTGCGTGGAGACAGCTTCAGACTGGCGCCGGAGATCTCCTAGAAGAAGATGGAGAAATTGTGTTTCGAACGCTTTGCCGATTCGGAATCGTAAAGTACCCAAATCGCCATGAAGGTCTTGTAACGCTGTCACGCCTCTGAGATCTCTTAGTTGAACATGCCGTCCATTCATCCTGAATGGCTTTTTTGAGAGACCTGACTGGCCGGTGATGAGCTCCTCCAGAGACTCGATGCGTTCCAACGCCTTCTCAACTTGTCCATTATCCACCAAAGTTTCGCAGATAGCAATTCCGTCCATAACGTATTGCAGCTGTAGGATTGCATCATGCAACTGTTGGAAATGATGCCGCCGTTGTCGCTTTTGGACAATGTTCAGCCCACTGATTGCAATCTCTTGGTCCAAAGCATCGAGCTCTTTCCTGAGAGCCTTGATTCTCTCCACGCAGTCAGCAGCTTCTGAGTGGAGGTCCTGTAACGAGCAGAGCGCGGTGAAGAAGGCCGTGGAGGCTGCTGAAATGGAAGCTATGAGGTGCCTCTCAACTGTGTCAATATACCAGGAAAGTTTTTCTTGTAGTATCGCATTTGTGGCCAGGGCTTTCCGGGGTGCCGCTGCATTTCCGGTAGTTGAAGGCTTGTCATCCAGTGTCCTTGGTGGTGCTGATGGAACAACCTCTGACCTCTCACTGACCACGTCAAATGTGCGAGGGTTCTCCAGGTGAAAGTCTTGGTCGAGATAGACAGTGGGTATAGTCGTCCATGGCGGTAGTCCTTGCACCTCTCTTCTTGTAAAGTCCGAACTGCTCCTTCTGAGAACATGTGACGCTTCATCTTGGTTCTCCTTGACCCTTTGCAGCCGTTCGTATAATGCACCGATTTGAGTTAAAAAGGGTCTAAATTCGGCTGCGTCAACATGTGTGATGTTTGTCAGTGGCACTGGCGGGATGTCGCGTGCGGTGGGAGGCTTGTGGGCGCCTGATGCTGGAGCTGAGGCATGCGGCAGAGGTCCCGTTCGTACGATGGGCGGTTGTAGTAATGTTGATATTGCTAGATAGGCATTAGCGAATGCGTCCAACACACGATGAGAGGACATATATATCTATATATTTCGTATACCATTCTGTCCTGTTACCAACACAGCACCTGCCCACGTTGTGTCTGGCAATTCTCCTGTGGAATGGACGGAGCTTGCCGCTGAGCCTCGTCTTTGATGAGAATACCTTGGATGTGCATCGGGGGCACCGGAATCTAAAGACATGGCGGATTGTGACTAGATGATATAGACGCTATCGAATAGTAATCATGAACAGCACTAATGTACAACTTGGATCGGCAAAGTACGTCAGTGGGAGATTTGAATGCTGTGTTGGTTTAACTGTTGGTTGCGCCTCACCACGAAATTAGACTCCTACGGTGCACGTGCAACCTTTACACGTGATATTACTCCTTTTTTTGCTTGGCGTGTCGCGTCAACTAGCGCGCTTTATTATTTACACTCTTAAGCCTTAAAAGGAGGGTTTATTTAAGTAATTTCTTAACATTACCCTTTCTTAGATATATTTTAGGAGCTAGTGATAATGTTAGACAAGGCGGTCCTATATTAGGATTACAGATGTCGATAAGAGAATATAAGCGTGCTTCTCGAGCTAGTCGTGGCTGGGCTAGCTAGGCGAGATAAAGCTTGAGTCTAATGACTTTTATAGCGTTAATGCAGGCGTGGAAGTTATGATATTGTGAGAATGAATACGGCGGGATGGTCCTCACAAAGGAGGCGTGCGTTATTAAATCAGTGGCCCAGAGGAGATCTTCAGCTTGTGGGCGAACCATGATAGGGAGTTGGAGGTAATCTGAAAATAGCTCTCAGAGTATGGGACGAATGGACTCGGCTGGGCAGCCGGAGGTGTGATTTAGTGTTTCTAATGAGGAGCGGTTTAATGTCTGGAGTTATCGTTGTTGCATGTTCCAGGGGAGCTTTATAACCCCTCCAAACCTTTATTCACCCTGAGACTCAGTATCTTGATGAGCTCGCTTATTATTTCTTTAAGATAAACAAAAGTCCTGTCGAGGCTTTGGGCTTGGAGAGTTTAATACCCCAGTCCCAAAGGCGACAGATGGCATATTAGCCTGAATATATCTGTGCCGAGGCCTCTTTATTAAGCCTGAAATGCGTGAGGAGTTGCTCTCGCCATGTCCAACCGAAAGCGTCCAACCCGAAGGTGTGTCACATCCTGCGACCCGTATTCCACTTTTGGCATGCCGGGATCTAAACCCCAGTACTCTTCTGATTGGCTGGCCCAGAATGTTAAGAGGCGATGAATGAGCCGGCATCTCAGGCACACCCCGCAAAAGTTTAAATAACCAAGATTTTATCTCCGGAATCCTTGATGTCTAGTTCTGGACGCCGAAGCCGCTTCTATCTACCGGTATTGTACATCTGCGATCCGAAGCCTGAAGAAACATTGAATTATCCCTCAAGCTGATACAGCCTCCAGTTGGTGAATCTCATCCACCTTCTTCGCGCTGTTGCTTGAAGGGTCGAACTCGTAGTCGAGCCATTCCGTTGCTAACCTCCTCGCGAGCTCAAGCCCAATCACGCGCTCACCGAAACACAACACTTGGGCGTTGTTGCTCTTGACGCTTCGCTCGATGCTGAAGCTGTCGTGGGCTGTCACAGCTCGAATGCCCTTGATCTTGTTCGCCGAGATGGCAACACCCAAGCCGGTACCGCAGATGAGCAGTGCCCGATCGGCTTTGCCCTCGGCGACCAGGCGAGCAGCCTCTGCCGCCCGCAGCGGGTAGGGAGTTTTATCTGTAGAGTGGTTGGAGCCGACGTCGAGGATCTCGGCTACCCGGCCGTCCGACTCAAAGTCTTGTTTGATGGTGTTTTTGTAATTAATTCCTGCTTCCTGACATGGTTGGGGAAAATGTGAGCTCAGATCGGGCGCGAGATGAGATGAGAGTACTCACATCGCAGCCCATTGCAATTCTCCACTTTGGCGCCATGATTTCTTCAGTTTTGGGAAGGATATGCGGATAATTGTTACCTCTCCTCGCAAAGCGAGACGCGGGCTTCTTGGGCAATTATAATTCTTGCTGGTTCAAACACAGAATTGGGCAAGCCGTCGACTCGAGCGGGATCCTGGTATAACAAGCCATGTGACGAGATACCCCGCCAGCGATGATCTAGACTGACCTTGAAAGGGGCATTCCGGGGCTGAGTTCAACAGATTTGTAACCCTTGTATCATTTTCGTAGGGGGATCAGAGTAATCCGACTTGATGAGATGCCGGTTGTGTGGGGTGCGGATTTCCTGATTAGGAAATCCGCCAGAGGTCATCTGCGCATCTCAGTCCTCACCAAGCTTTAGAACCGGCATACCAGGATGGCCTTAGAGTACAGACGTGACGGATAATCAAGGCAGAAAGTATTTTGTTAACACGGAAGAGGTTTGGCATGCATTGAATGCTGTATGATTTGCAATGTCGGTGCTAAGAGTTGACCTGTACACTTGGCCGCCAAAGCAAGGAACATAGCAAGGCGGATTATACTTATTAAATCGCAAGCTGGCTGATCAGCTCTTCTCTCTCTGAGTGCTACTCCTCACCTCAACATTGTCTTTCTAACAAGCCATACAATCATGTCTACACGGCATCTCTTCGACTCGTCGGATGGCCTGGTCAACAAGGCGCTGCGGGGAATCATCTCATACAACACTTCTCTCAGACTCGATGAAACCAACCGAGTGGTCTACGACACAGAATATAGACGGTCCAATGTCAGCATAATCAGCGGCGGCGGTTCCGGCCACGAGCCTGCGTGGACGGGATATGTTGGCAAGAACATGCTTGCCGCCTCCGTTCAAGGCGATATCTTTGCCAGCCCCAGCACCAAGCAGATCCTGGCCGCAGTGGAAGCTGTCCCAAGCGATGAGGGAACCATCCTCGTCATCACAAACTACACGGGCGACTGCCTCCACTTTGGGCTTGCAAACGAAAAGGCCATTGCTCGGGGCCACAAGTGTCGGGTGATCATCTGCGGGGATGACGTCTCGGTTGGCCGGGAGGGCGGAATGGTGGGCCGCAGAGGTCTTGCAGGTCAGATCGGCGTTCTGAAGGTGATGGGAGGAGCTGCGGGTGCAGGCCACACGCTGGATGACGTGTATAACCTTGGCGTTGCATTCTCCGAGCAGATCGTGTCTATTGCTGCCACTCTCGATCACTGCCATGTCCCCGGGAGGACGGAACATGGCGCGTTGGAGTCCAACGAGGTTGAACTCGGCACGGGTCCTCACAATGAACCGGGATACATGAAGCTATCGCCAGCTCCCACTACTTCCGAACTCGTGCGACAGATTCTCCAGCATTGTCTGAATGAGAATGACCCGAAGCGAGGCTATGTCAGGTTTGCTCCTGAGGACAAGACAATTCTTCTCATCAGCAACTTTGGAGGCATATCTCATCTGGAACTGGGTGCCCTTGTCGACGAAGTGCTTGAGCAGTTGGCCAACGATTGGGGTATTGAACCGGCGCGTACTTGTGCTGGATTCTTGGAGACTTCTCTGAATGCCCCCGCCTTCTCCGTCTCCGTTATTAACATCTCTGCTGCGGCGAGAAACTGCCGCTACTCGGTTGATCGGATCCTGGACTTCTTTGATGCAAAGACGAACACGTTCTGGGAGTCGATGGCCGGATCACAGAGCAGACGCTGCAGTCGAAAGGAACAGCTCGTGCACCCACCCAAGGAGGCGGAAAAAACTATCAACGACGACAAGGACCTGAAGATTGATGCAGAAATCCTGGAAAAGATGCTGCGGGGTGCGTGCGAGGCGGTGATTCAGGCGGAACCCCATTTAACAAAGTGGGATACCGTCATGGGTGATGGCGATTGTGGAGAGACTCTCAAGACTGGAGCAACGGCCTTGCTTCACGCCCTGGACGGCGGCCTAGCAAAGTCTGGTTCTGTAGTTGCAGTTCTCCAAGAACTCGAAGACATCGTGGAGAGCAAGATGGGAGGAACTCTGGGCGGCCTTCTCGGCATCTTCTTCGTCTCTCTGAGAACGGCCGTCGAGCAGAACATCGACGTCGCTCAGTCACAAGGCC
Source organism: Fusarium cyanostomum (assembly GCA_014824385.1). Classification (NCBI taxonomy): domain Eukaryota; kingdom Fungi; phylum Ascomycota; class Sordariomycetes; order Hypocreales; family Nectriaceae; genus Fusarium; species Fusarium cyanostomum. The sequence continues at coordinate 59,147 of JABCKW010000152.1, read as the reverse complement.
CGATCGCACTCTGGAGTCAGGCGCTCTCTTTGGCACTGGAGAACCTGAGCCGATACACCCCTGCCAAGGTTGGCGACCGCACCGTCATGGACACCCTGATCCCCTTTGCCGAGATCATCGCAAAGGCCGGCTTCGTTGGCGGCGTAGAGGCCGCAGTCCAAGGCGCCGAGGCAACCAAGACGATGAAGCCACGGCTGGGGAGAGCGACGTATGTCGCAGTCAGTGATGATAAGGAGTTGCCGCCGGATCCTGGTGCATGGGGTGCCATGGTGGCTATCCGTGGCCTGCACAGTGGCTTGGAGGTGACGAACTGAGTCGATAAAGAAGTGGCCTAAAAGGGCGAGCTTCTGCTGGTTTAGTATGCATGATATGATCTATCAAGCCTTTTCTCATAAGCTTTTGTTCAAGCCGTCTTGAATGATGAGCTGTCTGCTAATGCTGGCCAAGCTCAGAGCGGCTATCTTGACAGCAGAGAAGTAAAGGCCAAATTTTGGTTAAATCTATTGGAAGAATTAAACATGAGTAGATTCATGAAGTAAATCAATGCTCTATAGATCTAACGCGGTGGATACCGGGGATATGTTGTTGGTACTTCATTGTTTCGACTCGTTAATGTGGGCGACCGTGCCGGCCATATTACTTTACCCGCTCAGTCACCGCCACTTGCCATGTCTTTCAATTTCCACTGGTGCCTTTCCGCTTCATATCTTTCAGACAACATTAAAACTCGTCATAATGACCTCGTTATCCATTCTTGACTGCCCTAGAGAGCTGCAGCATGAGATCGCCGGCTTGCTATATCTCTCTGACCTGATCGCTCTATCCAAGACATGCAGAGATCTGCGAGTAACCACCGAGCCTGTCATTTACTCTGGCATCACAATGCCATGGAACTTCTACCTTGAACCACGCATGATGCTTCTGCTACGAAGCCTCCTCAACAGACCCGAGCTATCCAGCCACGTTCGCAGCCTCGAGCCCAAAGGTTCCTACTTCGTTGGCCCGAACGATAGACCTAAAGCACTGCCGAATATCGTCGCACTCCCCGTCGACAAGTTGTCTGAAGCGGTAAAGTCTACTGGAGCCTTGCGGACCGCTACCTACAGTTGGATAGAGAAGGTTCAATCGGGACCAGCTGATGCTGTTGTGGCGCTGCTCATCTCAATGCTACCTGGTTTGACGTCTCTCAGTCTCTTCGCCAACTGGACTGTTCAGACCAGTTTCCTGGGCCTTATGTTCAGATCGACCCTCTGCAGCCCGCAGGAGCACCATGCTCGGCACTAATCGTCGAGATTTAAAAGCTTAAAACACGTCGTGTGCTAGAGAATAGAAGACTACGACAATAACCATTATGGCGTTCCAAGAAACACAGACGACTCCCTTGTATTATTTTACTTGCCTAACATTCAGCATCTATCAGTCTCAATCGACAACCCGACAGACTTTTCCTGGCCGTCCCGCACCGCACCAAGCCCATTTTGTCTATTATCTCTAGAGCTGTATAGGATACGAGAATGCTACCTCGGATCTGTGCTATCTGTCCTCAAGAATCTACAAATGCTACACTATGACTGGCCCTACCAACTGAACATAGACAGCTACGTCAACGAAAACGTAATAAGGCTGGATACAATGGCAGTCGCACTCGTCAAGTTAACCATGCTGACAGAGTTGGAGATTACAGCAGAGAGCTACCCAGACTCGCGCTTCGGAAAGCATAAACAACCAGCTGTGACCTTACATGGAGCCTTAGACCTATCTCCGCTGCATAGTTTGAAGAGCCTGCACGCCCCATGGTGGTTTCTGATGGGTATGGGCGATTCTTTCTCACCTGGCTAGCTTGGTTCTATTCTTCCTCACAGTCTGGAACATCTTTCATTCTCGGCGGGTTTGTGCGATAATAGATCGAACGACTGGGTAGAGGTGGATATGGTACTTGCTCTCAAATCGGAACTGGAGAGTGGTGCTATGTCGTCTCTAAAGAGCTTGATAAGTGTTTGCTTCAATGACGCCCTCTACGCGTGGGCGTAAGGGGACCCGGACGACCCCGATGAGAAGGAGGAGTCGGAAAGCTTTGGTGCTCGGTTCAATCTGATTGAATCACGAGTGAAATAATCTGGGCGGGGATGCGGTTGGCCATGCTTTGAAAATCAACCTGAGCCAGGATCATGAAAACTATATGGGGTTTAGGACCTAACTCAGAGTCAGACCTGTCATTATCTGACAATATCATCGAAAATCCGAGACCTCGCTACACTTGCAATGAAGCCAATGGTTCTAGTCGTTGCCAGAAGCAGATACATTGCTCATGCAGCATGTCACTCAAGTACGTCTTGCCTCCTTGACGTTGCCAAAGGATGTTCTCATCTGCATGTTTGAGGCGGTACGTCGTCGTTTGCTATCGGTCTGGATATCATCGCTGGCGAGGTTCTTAGAAATCTGCTTGCCCTTGTTATCCTCTACCTCCTTGCAAAAGGCCAGATAGAGGGACCCGAGTCAATCGCCTGGAATCTCTGTCGATCCATCGCCACATTTGAGCTTAGGATCCATCTTCTCGTTGCCTTTAAGAGAGATGTCCCATCCTCGAACAAGCCTCCAAGTATTGCTCTGTTTCGTCATCAGATTATTCGGAATCGGGGGGCCCAAAGTCTTCGACGGGGCCATCGCTCGGTAGGATAGGGATACCTGAGGCAACGGTTATCGTGGTTGTGCTTGGAAGTCCCGTGGCGCAGCGGTTGACGGAGAGCATTTTACCAACTCGGCGCTGCATTGACTATATTAGAACCTATTACTGACGAGCAGGCTTCCCGTGGTATTAGGTAGCTTATTCCGGACTTTCTTTTAACCCCGAGCGGGATAGGGGTTGGTGGTTCTCCTAGTTCTCGAGGGGTTTATATTTAGATCTAATATCTAGCAGGTAATACTAGCCAACTTTGTATACTATGGCCGTGATAGCGCACAATAAAGTTTACAATCTTCAAGGGAGCTGGCTACTAGTCTTTTATACCAGGGGTTGCCTCGCCTAATTACTGTACCTCGTATCTCTTGGACTAGTATGGGCCTAACTGTCAGTGCCATTCCGAAATTTGACAAAAAGTTATTCCGATATCTTGATCTGGCCAGTCAGAGCAGCGGACAGCTGCAACCATTTCCTCAAAGAAAGTCCGCGGTCCGGTTGTTGAGGCATCAGTAGCAATGCGACTTCGGAGGACGGCGACGACTATCGTTATTCGAACTGGTCCTAAATGGGTGCAGGGCCGCCTCTACCACAAGAGCATCTCTGGAGACGTCTGTTACTGCCGAGTGCCTGATTCGCACCCAAATGGCCAGCCCACGAAATGCTGCAAATTCTGGCCAACCTGGCAACTCAAACGACTCTACGGACCTTCTGGAAACTTCCCTCGCAACACCGCTCGACGGAGAAGCTACTGCAGGCCCTGTCCAGGTACTCCTGTTGACATACGCCCACTTGCTGCCGGATCACATGTCACGACAGTGATGCAGGAAATCCCCCGGTCGTTCCCGTTGATCATGTGGCCAAGTCCAAAGCCACTGCTGACGACGCTCGGCATCGCTGCACCATCCTTGAATCCTCAAGATTCAACGGCAGTGATTGCAGGAACCAATCTTGCTACCAACCGGGAGAATCCCAGCGGCACTCACGGCGCGCCATCACTCCTCCCAGGCCAGACAACCAGGGCGGAGGAGACCATCCCGGATAATACCTCGGCGGACTCTACAGATGGAATAGAGACAGCCATCCTACTGGCCCCTGGAGAGACGCCAGGGACTACTTCTGCTATTCCAAGAGGTATCAACGGCCTCGACAACCAAGCCGGGACTAGGACAGTTTCAACCCTGAGGAATCATCGGTCGAGACTCACAACTCAGGTGCGCTGTCAGACGCCCCGATTGGCCTCACCGTAAACTTGCGACAGACGAGAGCTGAAAACACGGAAACAGGAACAGGTGGCAACGCGGAGACTACACTATCTGATGGTCCCGCTGGCACAGGATAACAGATCTCGGAGCAAGACCTCAGGGGCCTCCACAAACGAACAATGAAGGACGCGTGTGCTTACCAACCTCAAGAGACTTCTGACGCCCAAAAAGTCCTGACCTGATCTAAGATACTGGCAATCCAGAAGAAACCAAGGCGGCCACAATTGGTCAGGGTGGCACACTGGCACCCCTTAGTTCCACATTACGCCGTTTGGGTGGCAGTATTCCGGACTCTTTTTTTAGTAGAACGCGTAGTCCTCCCTCGAGATACTGGAATGGCCCAACTAGATTCATTGCAGTTTAGCTGTCCATCTAACCCCGTGTTTCTTTTTGGGAACCCCTAACTTAGCGCCTTTCTCGCCCTGTAGGCGTACTCATATGCCATCTCCTTACAACTATAAAGCCTATCGATCCTCCCGGTTTACCAACTTGTTTCTCATTCCCTACAACTCCAAGCAACCAGCAACCAGCAACAACTACAACTTTATTACCGCCAACATGAAGGTTCTCTCTCTCTTCTTCACCGCTCTCCTCTCGAGCGCCTTGGCTATGCCAGAGCCCGCCCCCGAGCCTCAGCGGCCTATCGATATCGGAGGAGCTGGAGGAGTCAGGCCTGGTGGCCCAGGCAGACCGGGCAACCCGCGTCCCTGTTTGAAGAGCGAGGGATGCCGCAGTTAAACTCAACCCGTATGAAGTCCGATGAAAAGCAGTTGAGAATGTTATGCTGACCTATAAGGACGCACCCTTATCGCCATGCGCTTGGCCGATATACCTTCAACACCCGATTTAGCTGCGAACTCTGGTTATTGTGTTGGAGATTTCAATCCCCGGCCTGACGAGGCTCGGTAAAGGGTGCTAGTCGCGTGGATCGGCCTAGTTAGACAGACTGTCGGTTGTGATTCAACATCACAATACGATGGGTTCAATTTCATCAATTTCGATCGATCTGACTAAATGCTTGTGTTATTATTCTGCTGAGATACCTCTTTTTCTCTCGTTGTGCTGCGCTGGCTCTTGACGTTGCCCTGGGCTTCAGCGCTGCTTTCATCCCCACACATTATGGGTGATAGTAGATGGTTGGCCATGGGTGTAATAGCTTAATAGTAGAGTAGTTGAACATATTTAAGAGACTAAATTTTATGTTACATACAGGCCGCAAGTCCTTATACTGTTAGCTAAAGCTCAGTAGCTTGTTGTTAGCAGACATAGCTACGAATCCAGTTTCAACAGTAATAGAAACTAGCTATATTCCAGTATAAGTCTTCTTTCTAAGCTATTCGACTATTCAAAGTAAACCAAGTAGCCCGGAACTAACGTGATATTGCTAGCTCTACTGATGAGACGACAAGGAAATACCGGAGTGTAAAATACACGGGTTGTCTTCCAGGGGAACACGTGGTAAATGGAATGTATTTACCCTTGACTTCTTTAGTTCAGCGTAAATTACATAGGTCTCCTTAGCTGGCCTGTGCTAACTAATGTACATGTCCCTTCAAAGACTTGGAGAGATGCACCAATCCATCTTCCATCAAGCCAGTCAGAAAGAGAAGAAAGAAGATTTCATCCAAGCTGGGCGAATTGAACCATCTCAGCCTCAAGAGGATGGAGCGCCGCCAATATAAATTTCCAAGTGAGAAGCGTTACCCGAGCTGACAACACCAGAAGCATTTTCATTGCCGTCAGGGTTGACGTCGTCGTAGGGGAATGCATAGCCTCGCCCATCCACCTCGTATGAGTGGACAATGCGGCTGTAGTGATTCGTAGGATCAGCCTTGTAATAAGAATCCTGTCCCATGCCTGGCTGCACGCCGCCGCCATCGACCAGAAGAGTAGAGCGGACAAAGGCTGCACAGAGACGGGGAACAACAGCAGTGTGGATTCCGTTGTCTCCCTGGAGAATGGCAAACGGACCGCTGTTGCAACCCCAGATATCCTTGGTGTTGGGCTTCGCGTAGCCGCGGTTGTCTCCGTCGCAGGTAAGCTCATCGCCGGAGACTCTGCACTTGACCTTGCCGGCTTCGGTCTGGGTGTTGATGATGAGGTCCTGAGTCGAGTATTTTCTCCAAACCTCATCGACGTACGAGTTCCAGTAGTCCTCGAAAGTGATGGGCTCAAGATCGTACTGGTTTCCAGGAGACAGTACGCGGACAGGCTTCCCCTCGGCATTGGCAATGCACATGAAGGTCCAGGCGCGTCCATCGGCTTCCTTCTGCTTGACCATATCGTTGCAGATCTTGGTGACGGCGTCGGCCTGAAGTCCAGCCGTGGATTGCGTGCTTCCATCCGTCACTGAGAGCATCATTCCAAGAACGATTCCGACAAAGTCCACGTAGCTGATATTGGCATAGAGCACCCCTTTGGTGTATGTGAGCTCGACAAAGCCCCAGTTCACGCCTGCGCTAGGATCCTGGAGATTGGTGACTGAAGGTTGGACCAAGCCATCGCCATTGCCAATGTCAACCACAAAGAAGTGCAAGTCGCCGTCTGCAAAGTAGACACGACCTGAACTCATGGAGATGGGCAGTGTAAAATCGAGTGTTTGACCCCGAGGCGGCAGAGGAATGGCGATGTTTTCCTTGATCTCGACAGGGAGCTTGGAGCCACCAGACTTGGGGTAGATGAGGCTTCCATCCGCAGCGACGAAGACTACGGTGCCATCAGAATCCAAGCCCGAGATATAGGCCCTGACATCGCCTCCACCGAAGTTGTTGACTAGTTTTAGCGGCAGGGAGGCAGGCTCAGCGGCGCGGTGGGTCAAGACGTGAGTTTTATTCTTGGAGTATGTGCCATTGAGCATATTGTCGTCGGTGACTTCGACATCCTTAACCCCCCCGGGGTTTACTTTGATGAATCCTTCAGAGGTCACTTCATGTCTTCGAAAGATGGCAGATGTCTGAAAAGGAGCGGCGATGGCTGTGCCTAGAAAGGCAGCCAGAATAAAGAAAGGACGCATTCTCAAGAGAACGGCTGAAAGAAAAGGAAAGAGTGACAAAAGAAGGAAAGCAATGGCAAAAGACAATTCACCTGGAATCTACCGAGTTCAATTCTTCAATGGCATTGTAAGGCACTATATACTTGATCCAAAAGCAGCACTGTTTCAAACGGAAGGTAAGCATTCCATGTGACAGTTTGTCTCCGATGATGTTCCCCGGGATCATAACCGAAAGCGGTCGAGTGGCATTATAAACCGGGGTATTGGAAACGGTCGATAATCTATGTGAGGAGAAGGATGAAACAAAGGTTGGCCCAAGCTCGATCCCCGGCTCACTCAAGACATTCCTAGAGAGCGATCTTGACCATGATTTGCTGGGATTTCTGAGGCTGACACGTTTCATTAAACAACGGTCCTTGAACCAACCGCTTTCGGTCACTTTCAACACGCGAGGCCCTGCTCCTTTCATCTCGATCGTGGCCTGTCAAAGCCGGCCCGAATCAATTTGTTGGACCTGGCCGAGTGAGAACACAGCCTTATAGCTGACCTTCCCTTTTGAGACTACTCGTAGGTGACAGCATTGACCATCTACTTAGCCACGTTGCATAATACTACCATGTCAAGTGATATTGGAGGTGCCTGAAACGGTAGATGGCCGCCCAGTAAGAAGCACCGCCTCCTTCCGTTCAGAGCCGTAGGGCGACTTGAATTGTTTCGAAACTCAAGGCCACCGCGTATTTCCCTGGTCGAAGGATTTAATCATCGCATTATCTCACGGAGGATTCTCACCTGAGATTCAGTTGTAACACTTAGTGTTCTGAAGAGGTGTCCTTGAGAGCTTTGTTTCAGCTTCATCCGCTAAGACACGCGGTTTCATGCTTTAGAGTATGTGACAGGATGAACCCAATTCAAGCTTCATGACCCTCCCCTGGCCCTCGCTCATATTCTTCTCACTCTAACCAGTGGATGAGCAAGCATGATATATGGCTGGTTTGTATGTTCAGTGAACCTCATAACCATTACATGAATGCAATGTGCTCGAGACATCTTCTCAGCGTTTTCTGTCTTTTTAATGATACATTATTAACCAACTAACCCTACAGCTTGCTCTCCTTGATCAAGTGTGCGTTGACAGGCGAAATTGCCTTTCCGGTCTTATTAAAAGAGAGGATGTTCTCCATCCCCAGCTTCTCAAATCCAATATGTGCATCTAATGATGCGCCGGCATTGTGGGATAGAAGCTCGACGTTCTTCATCTTGACCAGCTGTGGGCTGATGTGAGGCTCATTCTCGAACACATCCAGACCTGCGGCAGACAAGTGCCCGCTCTCCAGGGCGGCCACGAGGTCAGCCTCGTTGGCAAGTTTGCCTCGGGCAATGTTGACAAGCCTGGCGCCCTTCTTCATCTTGGCCAGTCCCGCCTTGTCCAGCAGAGCTTCACCCGCGAAGGGCGTGGCGACCAACACGCAGTCCGCCTCGGCTAGCAGGGTGTCGGCAGACTTGTGGAAGACAGCGCCGAGGGGTTCTTCAATCTCCCTGGGCATCTGCACTAGGTCGTTGTAGAGGATCTTCATGTCAAGAGCCTTGTACGCCTTCTCTGCGATGCGCCGGCCAATGCGACCGAACCCGATAATGCCGAGGCTGAAACCGCTGGGATTCCGGGAGATGAGCGCAAGGTTTCGGTTTGCGTCTACAAACTGGTCCTTATCTCCAGAGCGAGCTGCGATACTGGACCAGCTTAACTGTCGGAAGACGGAGATGATCAACCAGATGGCCGCATCAGCTACTGACTCTGTGCAGGCAGCAGCAGCATTGCAGTATGTAACACCTGAGCACCAGTTAGTCTTTGTCCATTGCGTGTCGCGAGGAGTTGAGCATGCCTTTCTTGGCGAGGGTGGCCGTGTCAACCCAGTCGAACCCAGCACCGGCGCTCGCAAAGATCTTGCAGGATGATGGCAGGAGTGAAATCAATTCCTCATCCCAGTTACCCATTTCGCCCCCCGTGTGGAAGAAAGGTCGGTAGATGGCGAAGAATTCGCCAAAAGCTTTGGTCTTTAACGCTTGAATGAATTCAGCCCGAGGCATGCTGTAAGATCGTCGGATCTCGAATTGAGACTTGAACTCGTCGTAGAGCTCGCGATTCCACCGGATATCATCGCCGAGCTGGAGCACAATTGGCTTCGACATGTTGGGTTACTGGTAGGTTCTGAGGGACGACGGCTCAGGGTGAGAAGATAACAGGTTTAGATAGATGGGAGAGAAGCAAGTCGGACGTGCATAATACTAAATAACAAGTAATTGAAGACAATCGGGTGTTCATCAAACATCACCGTTGTACGGACAGCCTCCCGATGGCACTCCGAACATGCCCAGAGACTCCGCACCCATCGGCTCAACGATTGGGTTTGAACCGTACAGGACCCACTCCAGACTGTGGGGGTGGACTTTGAGTCGGGGTTCTATCCGACATGGAAGCTCGTTGAATCTCGAAACACATTCATGTCTATGTAGAGGCAGATTAGCTACAATTGTCCATGTTTGATGGAGAGTTTAAATTCATCTCTGAGAAATGAGAGTTACTTGGGAGTTCAGCCGGTATCCTATCACCCTTACAAACATGTAACAAACTATCGTAACAGCCAAGTACAGTCTCTTGAGAGTTTGCCTAGTCCTTCTTCTGAATGCGCGGGAACATGAGCCAGACCGCAGCCACCACAACAATGAGAGAGAGGATGATGGGCTGCAACACCGAAACCCCCTTGCTATTGGCTATGGCTCCAATCGCAAAGGGGAAGACAGTACCGCCCGTGCCGCCCATGGCCATGGCGAAACCTATGGCAGAAACGTGAATACGCCGGTCGAGCAGCTTTGCCGTCAGCATGACCGCGCCGGGAAACAGGGGGCCTAGGAAGAAGCCGAGCAAGGAAACGGCAACGGCGGAGACGATGAACTGCGGCACAAGCCAGAAAAGCAACTGGAGTCCAAGGGAGATGGCGAGATAGATGGTGAGACACAGCCGTTCGCCGAATCGCTCAGTTACAAACCCGAGAACGGCTCGCCCTAAAGCCATGCCCGCCCAAAAGCCAGAGCCCGAGGCACCGGATGCGTATGCTGAGGCTTTGCGCACCCGCAGCATGAAGGTGACGACCCAGCCTCCGAGGCCAACTGCCATAGTGGTTAGAGCAGCTAAGAGGAGAAAGCCGGGGACACAAACCTTCAACCCCCATGTAGGCGAAGAAGAAAAGAGCGCACAGCCAGGTGACTTTCGACTTGAGAGCCACCCTCGTCCCAGCACCACCGCCCTCTGAAGACTCCCGTGCGTGCTGAGCCTGGTAAGCTGCACCCGTCTTGTGCCAGAAGGTGACGGTAAGACCAACCAGCTCGACAACCGAGATGCCTATCTAAACAGGCCACATGTTAGTCAGCTCATGATAGTGCGATGGCATTCTCACCATGAGGTAATAGTAAGTGTACCATGGCAGCTCGGCAGAGACAACCATCGAGGTGGCAATGAGCGGCGCGAAGAGCGCACCCAAAGAGTAGCAGGCGTGCAGGAAGCCCTGGACCGTGTTCGCCTTGTCCATCACACCAACCCACGCGCAGAAGCATGCGTCAGTAAGCCCATTGCCAAAGCCGCTCACCATGTTGCAGACGACAAGGACGGGGTATGGCGGGTGCACGGCCAAGGCGACAAAGGTGATGATGTGGCAGATGGGAGCCATGATGGCGATGCCTCGCTGACCGAACTTCATATGGATGCGGGCATTTGTAAAGGCAGCGACAGAGTAGCCGGCGAACGGGGTCAAGAAGATGAGAGACACGACAGTGTAGCTGAGGTCATAGTAGGTTTCCAGCTGTGACTAGTCAGAAGATGTGAGGAACCAATTTTGATATCGAACAAACGCACATATGGGATCAAAGCCTGTTTGACATGTCTCAGTTAGCCAAGCTCAGCAACCATCCGATGGGCAAGACGTACGCCAACGGCGGCATCATTCATCCCCGCAATGATGAACGAAAGGAACGCAAAGGCGAGTTTTGCGATATTTCCTTGTGGGTAATTCCATCTCTCTGTTTGTGAGTGGGCATTAGGCGGCGGAACATCTTCCTGGGGCATCACAGCAGGGAGTTCCTCTCGATCGCTTTTTGCACCACCATGGCCGTAGCCCTCCAAGTTGTGGAGCTCAATGGCCTCGTTCCGAGTCTGTGTTAGCGTGGTCGACATGGTTGATTCCAGTCGGCGGCGTGAATGTGAAGTGGCAAGCAATTGGAGTTGACGCAGTTGGGCTGACATTCTTAACCGTCTTAGCATTCCTTTTATTAAGCTTATTTTAACGAGTAATTTAGCCTTTTAACCGGCAATGATCCGGATACTCTCTTCCGAGTAAAAGTCCGAAAATAATCCCTGGAGCTGGGCGAGTTGAGAGCGATGGTTATGCTCGTTTTAATCAGTCTATATGAAAGTGAAATTACGGTAGTGGAAGAGTTCAATAGCTCCATGGCCCGATGGTGGCCCGTGAGCGATTAAACTACACTGAAGGTCGGGGCCTATGCCTCCCCATGAATTGGTTGAAGACGCAGTAACACCTGTACTGTAAGTCTGTAAAGACAGGGCCTTATCAGGTAAATGATTAATAGGTGATTGAATCAACACTTCTACAAGTCTCACTATTAATAATACTACTAAGTCCGTGTCCCCAATGTCAGCCTTTGAAGACCGTATCACCGTCTCCGCCTAGTGATTTTACAATTCTGGCCAGGGCTTGCTCATCTCCCTCCGTTGTCTCGGCTAGCTCCTTGTCGACCCAATTGTCTGTGAATCCTCCCCCGAAATCAATCAGCCAGGCATCATCCTGCTCATCAATGATGATGTTGCCAGGTTTGCCGTCCCCCCACACCAATCCCTGCTCGTGGAGGCCCTGGACACTTTCACGAATCTGCGAGACCCATTTCCGCCTCGTCTCTGCCGTGGTGGCGGCGACATCGATTTCACTGAGCCTACGCCCAGGCACCCACTGCCGAAGAAAGCCTAGGATTTGCTTGGTATCCTTGTGGTGGATGTAGCCCAGAAGTTGGGGAACGCGCATTGTGCCTTGCTGCGGGAATGCTTGGAGTATCTTGCCAAGACATTCCAGCTCTCGCCCCTCGCTGGTGCCCAACAGCCCGCCTGGTTGACCACGCGACTTGCAGAACATATCCCGCCCGTCTACTTGGACGGCAGCAGTGACAGAACTCGCACCCCTTAAAAACAACTCGGTGACCACGATATTCTCGGGGCTGTACCGAGGAAGGTGATTATAGATATCCAAGTCTTCCTTAAAGGCTCCGTCGAGGACCGGGTCGATGGTGAGGGCGGTGTATGCTTCGCTGGATGCGACTGGGATAATGGAGGCATGGCCTGCAGCAGCGTCCAGGCGGAAGTAGAGTGTTTCAGGGAACAGAAGATGATGCAGACTTGGATGGTCGCTGGTCGGCGCTCCTTGGGAAGGCATCAGCTGGGAGAAATGAGGCTTGCCGGCACTGAGGATGATGTCAAGGACCTGGTCCTGGAGCTCCTCATACTCTTCGTCATCTTCGCACACAATGGCTCGAGAAAGAAGATCAATAAGATGGTCCTGAAGAGGGCGATCCTCCGGTTCCAGGTGGCGACTGTCTTTGGTCGATGAGCCGTTGCTCGGGAAGATGGACACTGAAATCTGCCTGCCATTGAATGCAAAGACCATGTCTGCGCCGTCGCCGTCGCCCGAGTGCAGTTGGTTGACGGCGATGTCGTCCATCGTCTCCATTTCTGCTATCTCGCCCATTTCTGATCAATTTGACAAAAGGCAGCATGTAGCTTGGGGATAACGACAAGGCAGCGTCGCAATAGTGATGGAGGTGCAGGCGGGGCGGCGGATTTATCCCATGAGCTGTGTGAGACAGCGGGGTCAGTCCCGCAACACCGCTCAGGCAGCTCAGGATGGCTCACCTCGGCCCAGACCAGGCTAAAGCAGCAAATGCTCAGTTTCAGAGATGGAAATGAAAATCATGGGTCGGTTCTAGAGTCGTGTATGGCTTGTTGATTAGGCCGAGGAGAGCGTGTAGAAGTCGTGGTGGCTTCGGCATCTACGCTTGGAGAGCAAGGCAAAGGCCTCTCCAAAGGTTATATGACTGCCTCTGGGTTGCTCTAGATCCCCCATATTCCACGGTGCAATTATTTGATAGCGGTTATGGTGCGGAAAGGGGACGCCGAAAGTTGCCTGGGAACACTTCTTGGACGATGAAGACGCGGACGACGATGGGTCGGATTTGATGGATGATTAAGATTTGCTGCTGGGTAAAGGGAGCCAATATGGGATAGGTTTGCATCTTTCTGAGATCATTTCGGAACATTCGGGTTTATTTACTGTCAGCGGGACACATCAGAACTCTTAGCTGGGAGGTACATGGATCTGGGTTTATGGCGACATATAGGTTCGTCATTCAGGGTCACATCTCGCTTTTCGGCGCAATTGAGCTACAGTTTGGTGTCTTGGGAAACTGATGTTACAATAACTATGATAATAAGTCCAATCCTACTTTTGCATGTTTATATTCTCAGGTAACCAATGTCCTTCCTCGTGGCAAGAAGCTGCAGGATAAGTCTTGAAAGGCAGATGGTTGAAGGGTTTGTATATGTAACCACGCCACGCCGCTTGGTCTCCTTGAGTCTGATATCACTATGTAGCGCACTTGGTAATTCTATTAGGAAATACATGTATGAAAAGACCGAATACTGCCTTAACCAACCCAATCAATTCTATCGGTATCCACCATCTTGCATGTATCTCTACTCCTTCTTCTCCTTCTTGCCCTTCTTCTTAGGAACTCTGACAAGCCAGTACAGTCCCAATGCTCCAACAATGTTGAAAATGATATACACCCACATCAAACCAAAGTTCCTCCACCTATCTCCGTAATCAGACTGCACTCCACGCAGAAACAAATTGGTGTCGCCAATCGCACAGTAGGTACACGAGCTGGTGCTGTTCTCGTTGTTGAGATACCCACCGGCCTTCTCCATGTAGGGCGTCATGTACTCCAGACAAGTTTGTCCCGAAGGTGGAGGGAACTTGATGTACTCGTTGGCTGCGCATTCTGCCTTTGTATTTGCGACGGCTGTGGACAGAATCGCTGAGACGAGGTATGTGAAGGGACTGACGCGATACATGAAGATCCAAAAACGCGGCATCTTGTCTGGTGGTGCCAGGACGCCGCAGAAGATGAGACACATCATGAAGAGCAAGTTTGCGATGTTGCCGCCCGTCTCAGCTGACTCGCAGCCGGCGATGATAAAGTCGGTAAACGTGCAAGTAAACAGCATAAAGACCAGAAGCAAGAGGAACATCAGAAAGCCTCGTTCAGCGACTGCGTCTGAGGCCTCGGCGTTGCGGTACAGCCCTATGGGATAGTACCAACAGAAGAACATGACTGCAGCCATGAGCGTGTTCCAGGGCAATTCGACAATGATTTGGCTTAGGATAAAGACCCGCCAGCCGTAGGTTTTGGAGGGCCGCTCCCTGACCTCGTAGAGATCTCTCTGGATAACAAAGTGCGGCATCGTCTCTGGCCTCAAGTTAGCTTTCTGTCCCAATACGTTTCTCGATAGATTAACGAACGCTGCACCATCTGTCCAAACACAGTAAGCAGCTGGAAGATGGCAAACATTTGATTCTGCAATCCTAGTCTCGTGTTTGGCGCTTGGTAGAAAGCGAAGCCGATGAACAAGGCGACCAGGACACACAGCGCCGCCTTGGAGTAGATATAGGACGGTGTTCGCCAATATTGCTCGAAAACGCGCCGCGTCACGTATAAAAGCTGTGACCGAAAGCCTGCTGCAAACTCGTCATATGAGTGGGGGTCTTCATCTGGTGCTTTCTCGAGGTGGTGGTGGGAGAGTTCTTTGAGATGTTCCTGGACTGCAGCTGATTCAGGAGAGTCGCGCCAAATCTGTGGCCAGTCGAGTTCAGTTTCAGAACCGGGAGCAGCACCAATAACTTGTAGCATCCATTCGGCAGGGTTGGCCTCGGGTGAGCAAGGCTCCGCGCCGTTTTTCTCGAAGTAGCTGGTCATGGACTTGGAGTGGTCACCGACGTCGCCAAAATAAACAGTCTTTCCGCCGTTTGCTAGGAACAGTAGTCGATCAAACCGTTGGAAGAGCATGGCTGAGGGCTGATGGATGGTGCATAGAATAGCCTGGCCATTACGGGCAAGCTTTTCTAGCAAATCCAAGATGGCCCACGAAGTCTGAGAGTCCAAGCCCGACGTTGGTTCATCGACAAAGAGCAAAACAGGAGGCTTTGCTGCAAGTTCAACGCCAATCGTAAGCCGCTTGCGTTGCTCAACATTCAGTCCCTCGCCCAGAACTCCCACAACAGCTTCGGAATAGTCCTGCATGTCGAGCATTTTGATGACTTCATCAACGTAGGCTAGCTTCTCCTTGGTCGGGATGTATTTAGGTTGTCGCATAAGAGCAGAGAAGTTGAGGGCTTCGCGGACGGTTGTCGTTGACAGATGCAGGTCTTGCTGTTGCACGTATCCCGTTTTTCTTTGAAACGAGGCATCGCGTTGTTTATCGTCGACCAAGATGTCTCCGGAAATGACACCCATGCTTGTACGATCAGCGAGGCAATCAAGCAATGTAGTCTTGCCAGCTCCAGAAACCCCCTATACGATAGGTAAGCACTCGATCTTAACTGTGTCAAATAAACCCACCATGAGAGCCGTCATTGTCCCAGGCTTGACCCAGCCTGCCACGTTATCAAGAATCCGTCTTGTTTCTTTCTTGATCTTGACATCGTAGCAGACCTTGTTCCAGTGGAAAACGCTGGTTGACTGAAAGTTGGAAACTTCCCCTTCCCCGTAACCCTGCTTCTCAGTGATGGCCATACGACCAGCGGGGCTCGATTCTGCATCGTTGGCCTGTTCTTTGATACTCGCAAGCTTGTGCCCTCGGCGAAACACGAGCACCTCGCCCTTGGACTTCTTGGCGCTGACGATTTCGGCAAAGCCCATGTAGGTCATGAGGAAGAAGATGGTGAATCCGATCACAATGCCCACGTTGCGCCATTTGTGCGCGTGGTAGTAGCGGAAGGACAGGCCGATGTATGCGTCTCCTTCAACCATGGTGTTGCCCTGCACTGACCCAACAGTCGAGCAGACACGGTTGACTGGGTCTGCGTCAGGGTATGCAGGAACAAACTGAGTGCACTCAAACTGCCGATTGTGAAACTCGTTAACCATGAGAGACTCGAACGCGTAGCCGAGGGGGTTAATGTAGTTGATCCATCGACACCAACCAAGCATGTAGTCGATCTGAATGATGAAGCCGGTGAATGTGACCAAAGCCAGGATAAGAAGCGCAGCAGGGACCATAGCTTGCGAAAGCGTTCGAGAGGCTGATGCAATTGTCCTGAAAATCATCGACATACAGAGTGTTACTAGGAAGGTCAGGAACAGGAAATAGAAGAATGGTCCGGGCTCTCTCCGCAAGTTGGTCATGAAGTACAGCGTTAGGTTGTACGTGAAGGCATTGAGGATCTTGTACGGCATGTCGCAGAGCATGGACGCCACTGCCTCAGCCGAAGGATGGTAGAGAGCATAGCGGTTATGTTTCTCGACAATAGGCCGCTGTGCGTAGAGAGTGAGAATCTGAGTCCACCGTTAGCCCAAGAACGTGGCGAGACAAGTGATTTCTGCCTCACCTCTAAAGCACTAGAGAATGCATTGGAAAGACAGGCCAAAAATAGCAGGGCGCCTCTTTGGTAAAAGCTGTCCGTCGTCTGGTTGAGGTTGTAGAATACGCTGCCCACGATCAAAGCCATGCAGAAATTACCAATAAGTGCTGACAACGTGAGAGTCGGGTCACAGACTAGTCTTCGGAAACCTCGCCAGACACACAGCGAAGTTTGCTGCCAGTAGCTCAGAGTGTATGGGCTCTTCTTGCGTTGATTCTTTGCCTGAACCGCGCGCTTGATTGCTCTGAACTGTTCTGCTTCGGGGCCATTGATCGGGTTCGCCTGTTTGTACTCCTCAATCTCTCGTTGAAGTTCTGCATAGTTTGAGGAGGCCTTCCAAGTTGAAGCAAACTCGTCCGGTGTTCGTGGCGCCCGGTTTTCAAAGCCTTTCCGGATGATTCGTTCTTGAGGACTTGTCATGGAAGTGAGGAAGTCAGGCGTGGTTTGACGAGCAGGACACTCAAAGCCCAGGTCAAGGAAGTACTGCTTAGCTGCGTCTGCGCGACCAAAGAATATCTGTCGGCCCTCATACAAGAGTAAGACCTTGTCGAAAA
The DNA here is from genome assembly GCA_014824385.1 of Fusarium cyanostomum. Lineage (NCBI taxonomy): Eukaryota > Fungi > Ascomycota > Sordariomycetes > Hypocreales > Nectriaceae > Fusarium > Fusarium cyanostomum. Next base: position 41,904 of record JABCKW010000152.1, on the reverse strand, counting down.
TATCATATGCGGACTGGGGAGCTTGATAGATCGAGACAAGAGCCGCAGTATCGAACAATTCAGTTTGAAGCCGTAGCGTCTTGCAAAACTCCACCGCGTTAGCAGAGTCGAGACCTCGCGTGCTATTGTCCCAGCATTGTAAAGGGGCACCGCTGAGAGAAGCTTCCGCGATTGTGACACGCTTGCGTTCGCCGCCAGACGCTCCACGCACGTATTCGTTGCCTACTCTGGTGTTGACTGTGTGGCTGATGCCGAATATGGCCATGACAACATCACGGAGGTGTCGAACAAAGGCTTCTTTGTCAAGGCCTGCGGGGACATCTCTAGGAGCTCTGGCGTGGGCTGCAAAGTCTAGAGTGTCGCCGACGGTGAGCTGTGGGAAATGCACGTCGACCTCGGCAGTGTAGATAACCTCGCCACGGTGTCGAGAATGCATCTCCTCTGCCGTGATTCCTAACATGGCATTAGCTGTAATCAGCACGCCCGAGTTTGCAAGCTTACCTCGATAGTTGAAATAGGCATCGTCGTTCACATAAATACCACTCGTCTCTCCAGCGATAGTCTTGAGAAACGTAGAGCATCCGGATCCAGGAGGGCCCAGAACCACAAGCATTTCTCCGTTTCGTACAACACCGTCGAATTCTCGAATGATGTCGATTCGGGTCTTTCCATAGCCCATCAGCTGCCGAGGCCAATTGACTACTTCCAGCCAAATATTGGCAACATTCTTCTGAAAGTCGGTGGCTTGCCCGTAACCAAACACATTGAGGTTCTGGTAGCAGACGCCGGCTTTGCGGTTGGTGAGGTTGTTGTCGTGCAGCATCTTCACAATGGACTTTGCCCAAACCAGCGCCCTGAACTTTTCGCTCCTGGGGTTCAACGGGCTGTCTTCATCCGCCATGAAAGGGTTCCCGCTGACGGCAGACATGTGGCTCTGGTTTGTGTACAGACGTGCCAGGTCGCGCACCATGCTGTGCCGGCGCTCAATCTCGGAATCCTCGTCTTCATCCGTGCTCGTTGGGGCTGGTGTGCCGGTCTCTTTGGCCGCTTCCTTGTCAGCTGCCACAGCGCCAGTTGAAGTTTCCCGTAGATTGGAGTCATTGATGGTGGAGTCGGTTCCCATAGTTGAGGACGTTTGGGTGTCTTGATGTGGTGTAGTGGCTGGGTGTTGATGTTCGGTGGCGCATAGCCCAAGGCCTGGCAGGTTTCCCGGCTGGGCGGACGTACCACCTGGATAAGTGGACGCCATTGCGGAAATACTGAGTAAAGATGTCAAAAATGTAAATAAGGCACTTCTTGATCCTTGGTGGGCCCGTGTGGTTTGGAGTGAAGACTGAAGATGGTGGCGTGCTTCTTCGGCCGAGTGAACATTCACTGGCGCATCCAGTAAGACGTCACGTTACGGCTCATCAGAGCCCTGTGCCCAAGTAACAATAGGGTAAAAGATCCGCAATCGGTGCTCGACTTGTGGAAACCACGCTTGAGCTTAAAGTGCGGCCGAGGAGCTTCGCCTTATGAAGTGAGGATGCGGGCTTTCCATGGCTGCTATATCCGAACCGGAGCATACAGGAATGCGTAAGCGGTAGGGCGGCCGCTTCGTGGAGTCCGTCAGGTTTCCTGGATGCACAACTCGGAGGGAGTCCCTGATACGGATACATTCACAACACAGGGGGGTTCTCGGGGTGCAGCTTGAGCCCGACTGCCCGGGTGTGGCACTACAATCCTCCCCTCGTAGTTGGCAAACCTCCAATTGCTCCCCATCCCTGCCAGGCCTTGCACTAGCTGTTGCATGATGTGTTCCTGATGAGACCTTCAAGGCCCGTCAGTGGATCCTCGTGATATCCCAGTCGGCGACAGTCAAACTGTGGCGGCAGTCGATGTTGAGTCTGAAGTTGACTGTTTAGCTTTTAAGGTCGGCATCGACATCTCTCATCAAGGTTGGAACTCCCATACGTAAATTCCAATTTTCGGAAAACGATACGAAAATGAACGATACGAAAATGTCCAACACAGTCTCCTCTCATGTGGATCGGTTCGCTGAAGCACCTACCAAGATGTCTTCACTCAGCTACGACCAACCAAAGAAGGCGACAGGCAAGAGAGTGCTGGCTTGCGTTCTCTGCCAGCAACGAAAGAAGAAGTGCGATCGGAGAAGCCCATGCTCCAATTGCATCAAGGTACGTGAGGGAACTTCAGGGAGCAAGAGTTCAGAGGCTCACTATCAAAGCTCAAAGCAGTTTGCACACCCAGCATGCCGGCTCCTCCGAGGAAGCGCAAGCGGCCAAATGAAGAGCTTCTGGAGAGATTGGCGAGATGCGAAGCCATGCTGAGACATTGCACTTGCATTCGACTGCCCACTCCAGAGAGCAACCCTTCCGATCACTGCGAGCAATCGCCCGTTAGTTCGCACGACGGTGATGAAATCAAGAGGAGATCAAGCTCAGAGCCATATTCGAAGGCGACCAAGTAATGAGCGACGATGTTCTCTTCCAAAGGAGCGAATTCTTCTATTGCAGCCCGATTCTCTTTCTTGGACAGCAATGCAAGTCCGCCTACACCTGCGGCTCGTCAACATCTCTACACCAGCGAGATGCTGCTGTTCACCATTCTGGACCGGTATCAGAACATCGATTATCCGGTCATCAGCTTCTTCATGTCAACAAAAGCTCAAGCTCGAGACTTGTCCGTCGGCGGCATGCTGGGATAGCATCTAACGAGTCTACAACTATTTACCAACGATACCCACAACCCTTCCTACTCTGAGATGCTCGCCACGATATTTTTGATCGAGGAATGGCTGCACCAGTAGATAATAGGATACGATAATGAAAATCATTCTTTCAAACAAGTCCATAACCAAGACACGCGTGGTTGAATAACTCGGCAAGAGCATCAACGCCCTTTGGAGAAAACACTTGTTTGCACTGTGCCTCGTATGGCAAAGAAGAACCGAAATACGTAAACTTGAATTTTCGGGGGACTTGGAGGTCCCAGGACAGATCTCGCCCACCCTCAGCCATTGTCTTTGCCAGGGTTGTAGAACAGGGCTGGATACGAACCAATCGCTTTGCAGCCCGCCTTTGAAGGCAGGGTTACCTTGGGCGCCTGACCAAGTTGCAGTCGCCAGATCACCACGTAGCGTTACTTCGATGGGCACAATGGCACCACTAAGAGGGGATAGCACGATCTTCATCGTGTATTGTCTCCTCATGCCCCGCCGTTCTTGAATTGAGGTTGTCGACGACGGGCTTTAGAACATGTCCGTTACCCGAAAACTCGAGAATTGATCATTCAATCAGGAGCCTTCTGGACAAGGTGACAACCACTTGTCTAATTGAGGGCAACAGCTGTAATTATCCGCCTTTAGCCTGTAAATTTACCCTCGTTAACCTTCCATGAGTAGCATTGGCTGGTGGTCAACAGAACTCTAAAGGACTGCCGACTGTTTCCAAGAATGTCATCAGTCACATAGATAGATCTATTCCATCACATATCAAAGATCAACTTTGCTCAACATTGACACCATGTGAGTAGGGCAGGAAACATGATATCCAAGACACCTTGCAAATCTCAGCTCCAGCCAAGACTTGGACTAATACGTTCTGCCAAGTCTGTTTGTAAACAATGCCGAGTTGGATTAGCTGCAGAGCCTAATTTAGACCCCTGCATCGTGGAGTGCATTCTCGTAAATCATCAGCCCTCCTAGAGCAACACACCACTACGGAGATTCAACGGACGGACTGTTAACGAACCCGATTTCCCGGCCGATACCCCAGATTCCCTAACAGCAATGATATGTATAGAGCCTGGCGAGACAGCCACTGATTGGGAGCTAATGAGGCCAGGGTGATGGTTTCTGCCTTGATCGTCGTCATCTCGTCTTGGGCTTCCTCGCTCTCCTCGTCTTCTAGATCATCCCACCGGATCTCCCCTCTTCAATACCAAGACAATTATCCCACCCGTTGACAATTACCGATAATTATTAATTACTAACTGATAGGGCGAAGACCCCTCGGGGGTGGGTGGCGTCTCTTCACCCTCCTCTCCAAGGCCAGTTACCCTATGGCCGGTCATGGAATCAAATCTTAATGCCGGAAGTGACTCATATTCTGGAGAATGTCTATCTGTCGGCTGAGGAAGTTGGTGGCTCGTAATTTGTCGCGGGAGAGTTCCATGGCCTTGGTTCGCATTGCCATGCGATGTTGACCGACTTGCTGGGCAGCATCGGTCCAGGTAGCATTTTCTATATCATTTTGGTCTGTTACAGAGCTGTCCCTAGTTTGTGTTTTCGCTCTCGTCTTCTCGATGGCCCTTTTTGACGCCATCCCCTTGTGCTCATGGCCCTCCTTGTCCACTATCTTGGGCTTGAGGCCGCCGGTTTTCTGATTCAAGGAGTCCATATGGCATAGTCTTTGGTACGTGGCCTCTAAGGAATTCGAGGAGCCCGTGTCAGGCCACTCCTGGGGCAGGATATTGTTGACTATTGTTATGAAGCCTTACTATTGCTATTGGAGAACGTGGGTCCAGCATCAAGATTGCCCCAGTGTGAGTCACGAAGTGATTGGCTCTGCAGTCTTTGGTTCTTTTCCCGCCAGGGTCTTGTGAACGATTCTAGGACCTTATTGATGTGTGGCTTGCGAGTGGTCTCGGATATTGAAGATCTATGCAATATCTGCCTCGGATGGTTTCGCTGACTGAGAGGACGACGCTGACCAGACATGGTTGAGAGCGTGGTAGAGATCATAGACATCGTCAATTCCATGGGGTCATCGAGCAGAGAATGCACCGCCGTGAGTATGAGCAGCATCACCAACAAGAGTCACGCAATTGGAAAGGATACAGTGTCAAGAGCTGCGGCTGAAAGATCTGGAAATAATCGGGCATGAGGAGCTACATCGATGAATGCCCGAACAGTTGAATTCCAGTTCTGTCGAAGCAATGTCTAGTTAGATCCCACCGGCCCAGGAAGTTCGAGATGAGCAGGGGCTTCACGTTTGCACGCCTTCCTGAACTCTTCTACACTTCCAAGTTTATCCCATTCACATCCTTTCCAGGAGTCTTTGGATGTGAAGGGTCTGCGTGGAAGCCCCTGACAGTCGTGAAAGAGCCCTTTGCTAGTCTATTACAGCAGACCTACCTAAATTTGAGTGAAAGAATGTGGTCCAGTGGCCAATCTGTTTATTTGATAGATAGCGTAAGCAACAGAACCCAGCGAGTTGATTGAACAGCAATTTGGAAGCTAGGACATCGCTAGGTTGAACCCAGTGCGCTGCATATGCAGAGAAATCAAGGTCCTTCAAACGCGAAGCTTCAAATGTTGCGCGGGGGGCAACCCAGCCGGTCCAACGAAGCTCGTGTTGGGAACAAATATCTTGCGACCGACCTGTTGATCCCGTCAGTATGGGCAACTGATGATGAACTACTCATACTAAATGAATTCCATCAGCTTTGTGGAAGATATCTGTTGGGAGATGCATGGAGAATTTGGTGGAGATGAGCCTGGTGAAACCAGGCGGTAGAGGGCTTCCTAGTGTTGACTGTATGGTGCACGTCGTGGTCGATGATACCTCCCGTCTTCCAGTGTCAGTATATCATAGGCCGGTCCGAGTTCTGCCGCTGAGAAATGGCATTTGCGAAGGCATTTTTGACCCATAGGTTTCCTAGAGATCTCGGCCACTGGGACCTACTGCCGCCAAGGAGGTCAAGCAAGAGGAGAACAACGAGATAAAATATCAACAGCATCAGTAATTGCTTCTGGGTAAGGCAGTACGATGATGTCCGCAGCACACAATCGTTAATCCGATGGAAATCTACAAAATAGATCACATAATCAATGGACATGGGTAATTCTGTGGGACTCTTGGTGGAGCCTTATGTCGGTTCTGGTTCTAGATAGCCCGGCAATGATGCCATCCTTGCGACCAATGATGAAGACTGAACTCGTTAGGTTTATTTCCGAGATGAAGGTGGAAAGTCAGGTTCAAATCTATAATCAAACATGGAGAAAAAGAAAGACAAAAAAGAGAAGTGCTTTATTGTTACCTAACCCTCTAGATCGTATTTTCTATTTCATCTATCCTCGGCATTATTTCTTAGCTGAAAGTGGTATGGTGGTAACATGGTGTGAGGGCGGCGACGGGTAGTTTGAACGGAATATGTAGCGTCGATAGCCTTTTGAACGAGAAGGGGTGCACTTGACCGACTACTACAGTCAAATTTCTACGGCGATAGGAAGCGAGATGAAATCACTTACGAACCTTTAGAAAGACGAGACAGAGTGTAGCTCTGTATAGAGAACCCTTTGTTGGAAGCTGATTCTCCCTAAACGCTATCTTTGTCTACTTTAAAGAAGAATATCAAGGCCCTGTTTATTAATTGATGAACTGTTGTGAAAATGCCTAGGAAATGGTCTATAGATGTAAAAGAGGCCAAGGTGGTTTCAAGTTTCATGAGTGACTAAGATGCCCCTGGCGGTGAAGCTGTTCTGGCCTGGGTACTCAGCTGGGGAACAGATGAATGTGGATCAGATAGAAGATCTAGGCTACACTCATGATTAGCCTGAAGACCCGTGAGGTTTTGCTAAAGAAACTATCTTGCCGTCTCATTTACATCCATAGTCAGCCCTTGGAGGTGTGGAAACATGAAAGTATTCCGTGCATTACCGGGATGAGAAAGTTGTTGGAAGGCTGTCTCGGAACATCCAGCATACGAATTAAGTCCCTGATATGTAGCTGCTGTGGCGGCCGAGATCGCCCAGTAGATGATGTGGTACGTAAATGGAAGCATTATATCTACTTTACATACAGGAAAATAGGTATATTAAGAAATAGGTATAGGAAGTAATTTAGAAGGCTTGAGTATTGGCGTCCGCCTTTAAAGCCCTAACGGCAAAGACGCCTACTCAAACTTAGATGACAAGGCGTAATCGGCATCTCAATGTGTTTCTCTTCTTATAGAAATCTGCATCTTAGAAGCCTGGACACCAAAGTCTAAACATGCAGTATCAATGGCAACCGTTGGTGATGTGGCATCGAACAATTTGCCCCTTAGTGAATCACCTCTTCAATGGGTTGTCTTGTTTGTAGTCTGCTATCTGAGCTATATGCACATGAGTGTGCCGATGCGTCTCCGCAGTTAACTCGAAGAAAAACCGGAGTTTGTAAATATCGTACTTAGATCTTCTAGTGAGCCTATTGTAACTTCCAAAATGCTATACGAGCAGCAGCAGCCCAACGAGTCATTGAATAACTTGGGCTGAAATGCAGCGGTCCCGTGGGCGCCTATAGTCCGGTACTGTGCTTCGCTATAATGGTCAAGCCCAGAATCAGATACCATGAGGAAATATACTGCACGTCATCTTACGACGCATACAAAGACCTGTTTGCCTGATTCTCGCTAGATAATAAGCACGGAGAATTTCGGATCGTCGGGCACTGCATTTGATTTAAAGGGCAAAGCCAGGGCGGAATGAGTTGCAGACCCCATGGAGCGGAATCTCGGCAGTTCGCCAGGATCCCCGCGAAACGGTACACAAGCACAGGGTTGCTTCGGCTGATGCCGGCATTGGGATTCCATCAAGTGACGGTTGTGTCTGCCTTATGACTCTATGGCTTATTCTTGTGGCCAATAGTTCCGCGCCTCACTGCTGGCTCAAGCATTTGCCACCAAAAGTGCAGATGCAGCATCATCTAGCTGGGGGCAGTGTAGTAGCACCCGGGAGCCTGATCCAGCAATGTGAGTAAAACTTGATTCCAGAAGATTATTACGTGTCTTCTTCTCTTAGCTGTCTCATCTCCCAAGTCAACGGTAGTATGGTTGCATCCGGTTAATATCAACAGCCGCCAACAACTGCATACTCGGTGAATACACACTCGGTGAACAAGATCAACAAAACTAGGCCTCGACATCAAAGCCTCGGCATGGCTACCATCGGCAGCTTCGGTCTCGCTCTTGCCTCGGCAAAAAACGAGAACGTTGTCGCTCTGGCCCAAGCCAACTTTGATTTCGCCATCATCAAAGTCAGCCCCCCGGCTGAATTCAACGGGCTGGGCCTATCACTCTCGCCAAGGCGCCGGGAGGAAGCAGAAGACGGTGATACCCACACCGTTGCAAGGAAACTTGCTGCTCTGCTCAGTGAAGACCTCCCGCCCATCCCTAATCTTGTCAAGGCGTACGGTACCAGGGCGTCTGAGATATCCGAAAACCCAGTTGCGAACCCGAAAGGCACAGCACAGGACGGTGCCTTCAGAGACCTCATTGGCGCTGACGGGACCACGGTCTGGGCGGCAGCAACTTCGGGCGAGAGCGCTGTTGCTATCCATCTCCTGGCGTGTATGTTGGCGCGCATATGGAATGGACCCAAGGCGACAGCGATATGGACCGAACTGGTTACTACAAGAAAGACGCTTCTGCAAAAGCGGCTCGATGGCGACAAGTTCAAGATGGAGGATATCTCAACATCGAGAATACAACTGTCCAGAAGCCAGCTAGCAGATTGGGATGCCAGTGCTAGGTTTGTCCATGCCCTATCTCCTGGGCAACAGCGAGATGCTAACCACTTGCCTAATTAGATCTTGGGTAGGGAGCGCCGACATAGCCTGCGAAAAGAGGCAGATTCAGCTGATGCTGATCTTACGAAACCTGGGTCTGTCCATCTCCCCCGACACCAGCGTGTACCAAAGCGTCATGAAAGCGTGGAAAACTGCCTTGACATTCATGGAGAATCTGATAACCGGAATGCCACAAGCAGTTCAGAACCCCGCAGTCCTCTTGGCCATGTCAGCTTGGCATCTATACCCAGACATGGCTGTCCTGCACGGAAGCAATCGCGACGTCAAACAGAACGATCCTCTGATCTCTCCTGGAGGCATTGTCACCATTGGTCTTCAGAATGCCAACTCGGAAACTGAATTTGGCATTTCCTGGTCCCTGCCACTCTCCCATCTGAGATACTACGGCGATCCCGTCGACTCGACAGGATCTATTGACACTCAATCCTCCCGGGTCTCCATGGAACAACTATCGTTGGTATGTTTCGGCTCCGTCACCAGCGGTTGGGTGCAAAGGGCAGAAGACAATGCCTTGTGCGCAAAATTCCTTGTCCTGCTACGAAAGGCTATCCAATGTCGTGACAAAGTACCACAATGGCTAGACCTACTGAGCAGCACGGCTTCTGGTTACTTATCCTACACCGGAGAAGCCATGGCTGAAGCGGACCTTTTGATTGGATTTGGCAGGCGAAGATGTCAGTCATTCCTCTCTTCTGAGAAACCATTGCCGATTGCGTTCAACATTGTCCAGCCGGAAGTCTTCATCAGGCTCATCAGCGGCAACGAAGCCAAGATCCGCTGGCTGCGGAAAAGGTTCAGCATGTTTCGGCCCTGCGACGTACCCCAGCATGAAGTTCTTGCGGATGCCATTATCCCTTACAAACCAGTGAGTTCAGACTACCAACCAGTCTCTCTGGGTCCGAGTAACTCGGGCCAACTCAAGTCTCGGGATGCACTATGGCCCATGGAAAGCAGAATGGAGTGGGCAAGCCTCTTCCCGACATTCTTGAATGAATCGGGCGTCCCGTCTCATCGGCGATGGCTGTCTTTCCTCCGGCTTCCCACGGCGGCCATATGCAGTATTGAGGGAAACGGGTTGGTTCATTGTTACCCTGGCTACCACCGAATACCGAAATGGGCTGCTGAGCGCTCTGTCGAGGTTGAAACCAACACTGGCGAGCCTTGCACGATTTCGGTGCACGAAGGTGGTTTTCTAGCCCGGGACAACATTGAGGATCTGGTCATTTGGAGAGACCGTCCACATAGGACGCGTTCCGGTCGAGTCGCCCGGCCTGTGCAGGGGTCGTCTTTGAGGTCTTCCAGATTTGAAGACGTACGACCGGTGAAGCACACCTCACAAGACAGTGGTTTGAACGGATTCAGTCAAGCTCCTCGCCAACGGTCCATGTCTTTTCACGTCGACACAGAGAGAGACACAAGAGAAACATACCACCAGCCGTCAACCCTGGGGAGGCGATCTGAGGCGATCCCCAGCAACATGACTCTGCTGGGTGCTGGACAGTGGCCCTGGCCTGCGTTTCTCCGTCGATGGTCCGAGCATAAACCCACCCGCACAGAGGAGTTGATGAGATTGTCGAGTACGTACAAGGAACACTTGAACAACAGTTTCAGTCAACAAGGGCAGGGAAACACCACTGCAGCGTCTTCATCTACAGAAACAACAGCGCGATCCGATGAGGATTCAGAACACTCCTTTGAAGACAGTCCACGTCCTTCAACGGAATGCGCATGCCTTTATGAGTGGTATATGCCACAGTGTTCGAACCGGATGGGGGGAAGCTTCAAAAGAATATTTGGAAGCAATGACTCGGTGGCTGTCTTCATTCCCGCCTGTGGCCAAGACCTCCTGGCGGACATTGGCGTTGACGCCGAAAATCCGGGCATTCTCCCGAATCTGACGCTTGCAGAAGTGGTTGACGCTTTGGAGAGCCACCTCATCGACCCTGATGCTCTCATGAGCTATGTCTTGGCGAGCGATTCAGACTTTTGGGCCACAGAGTATCAGACACATCTCACTTCTCTCAACACTCTCTGTTTTGCAAAGGAGGTGTACTCCCATCTTTCCGGGGCGCTTGTCGACCTGTCAGTCACTGCACGGCCACTCCACGAGTTCCATTGGAGCAGCCCATGCTCTGACGATCTAGCACATGCCCGATCCTTCTCCTGCATCGCGACACTGGAGTCTGGCCACCTCAACCTTCCACCCGCAAGTTTCGCTGACGTTATGGGAATCTCAACAGGACACTTGCTATACATTGCTCAGTTTCTCTGGTCTGATCCGCACTCGCCGCCCTCTTCGTCAATCATCAGACGCTCAATTGGCAATGTCGGCAAGCCCGGCATGGCCTTTTTGATATCTCCAGTGAGACCAAAAATGAAGGAACCAGACTTTGCCAGCTGGAAACTGGTCCAGCATGCTCAGTTTGACGGCAAACTTGAGGCGAGCTTTGAGAGCACTTCCATGCACCTGTCCTTCACCGGCTATGAGCAAGCCATGGTCACTGGCCAGCATGGTCTCTTGGACAAAGAGGTCTACTACCTAGAAGCGGTCGTCGAAGCACGCGACCGTGGCTCTTGGCTTTCTGATTTGAATATCCTAGCTGCTTTCAACGGCCCCGTCGGAAGACAGGGGGCCATCATAAGACTGCCTGCATGGGGTTCATGCCATCACAAGGAGTCCACGGCGCAGGACTTTTCTCAAGTAGGACACATCACGTCCATTGACTACTGGTACGAGCTTTTGGACCAGCCCGAGAACGTATGCATTGTCAGAACAGGGGGAAACTTGCTAGCACGGCTCACGGCTACGGTTATCGCCATTCAAAAGCACAGGCAGGTCATCATCGCTCCGAAACAGATTTGTTGGGCTTGTGTTTATAGCGAGTTTAAAGGCAACGCGGTAAGTTCCAACCCCATTATTGTTGCTTAGTTTCGTTTGGGATGAGGGATCAGGTGGCATGGCAGAAGAGCTACAAGCGACTGTTTGGGGTCCGGCGTATAAAGAGCCACATTGGCCTATGATTGATCAGCTTTGTATAATAGGTATAAATTGTTCAAAAATACCATGTCGATATTTTTCTACCTACAAGCTCGTTCTGAAGAAGTGAAGAAACTGCAGGCTCAGGTTCAACAAAAGCCCAGGCCGCTCCCAGCTGCTTTCTCCCCTCCTGTTGTATGCTCCAGCAGAGGTTATGGCTAAGCAACATATCAAATGAGATCAATAGATTAGCAGTGAACCCCTCGAGAATTTGAGGCTTCAGGTAAAAATCGTAGATAAGAGTTTATCTCCTCGCCCGTCGTTTTGTTCCGGTACTTGGCGCATGCCATGGGGTCATCTCGTGTCCTTGTCCACTAAGACTTGTTCTTGAAGCACTACGATTCGGCCCATGATATCTCAACGTGCTCCTCTTCTATATAGAGCTTATTTAGAGTTATGTTAGGCTGCTCGTATAGACGGCGGCCTGAGGAATACTGGTTGGGTCTTGGGAGATGGTTTCGTTACTGATTTGCAAATATCTCAAAGCATTGTTATGGCCCCAGCTATGTAGAGACTGGTAGTAACCTTGACAAGAACGGTAATGATCGAGACAGATCACGCAAGCGTCCTATACCCGTGTCAGACACACTGAACAACGTCAAAGATTCAGGCTTACCAAATAGCCAAAATAGTCGAAACCCTCCGTGACCGAGGCTTCGAGCTCTATGTAGGACCAAGGATGTCTCCCATGATGATTACGTCGTGGATTGTAGTGTCGCTTGGGACCTTTAAGCGTGCCATCTTTAAGCGTGCCATGTCTCTCTCGGTTTGTAGTTAAACTCGGGTTGACGACTGCCCCGAAAAGCTTATCAGAGATCTGTCCACTCGTCTAGTGGGATATTTTGGAAGAGTCTCACCTTGTGGAGTATACATGTCGGAATCAGCACATATTTATCGGATTCAATCGAGACTCTCAAGGTATTGGTCCAGGTGCTACTCTGCAGAGCCTCTGCGAGCCTCAAGCTCTGTCCATCCATTCAGAGCCAGAAACCGAATCTTGATTTTACCGAATGAGGTCGTTGACCAGAAGATGCTCCATTGGAGTCTGCGGTACCTTGTCGAGAGTAGGGGGCCGAGTCTCGACGATCCCCGGATTGCAGTCGACGGCCTTGTTTAATCTTGCCTGCTTGGCTGGGAACAACTATTGGTAGTACGAAGAAAAAGAAATTAACAAGCAGTGGCGGATCTGACGAAGGCTTAAGGATTCTGGGCTGTAATGGACGAGAGTGATCTTTCCCTTGCCGGATTCCTCCAAGACAACGAATAGTTTGTCGCAGCTGACACGCCTTGGCTGCCACGTCTTGGCTTCTGGTAGTGACTGGGTGTATTATGCTCAGTCGAGCCGAGCATCGGAAAATCGGGGCACTCATTGTGTTGAGCTATGTTCGGTGATCGTGTTGCTAATGTGTGGTGATGAGGGGATTAGGCCACTGACAATGGAGGGGGATGCCTTTTTATCTACTGGTTAAAGAGTCAAGCTTTTAAGTTGCATAAGGTTAGTTGAGGCATGAGTGCAATAATGCATTGTCATGCAGTTGGGAAGCTTTATTGAAAGTGGATGTTACGTTATGTGGGCGTAATGCTTTCATTATATTTTGGCCACTGTTATTAACTACATGCTTTCCATCTATTCCAAAGTTGATTTTTGGGTATAGGAGATGGTGATGATAGACATGCCAAAGACAAGCGACCCAGCAGTGACTGGGTGAGTGTCAGCCACTTGAACAAAGACTTCGGTTCCAAGATGGCTATCCATACTTCGTACATCAGCCAGGCTTCAAGACTCTTTGGGAGAGTTGCTTTTTTATTGCAGGCTTCTCGATGTGCCCCAGGTATCTCCATTGCAGCTCTTCTTGGCAGGCTGATGCTTAGCCCAATGCCAACTACATTACGGTTGTAAGTGGGCATACGCAATCAGGGCCAAGACGGGCTCCGTGAATCGAACACGCATTGTATCCAAGTACAGCCAGGTTGTTTGTGGCTTTTAGCTTGTATGTGCAAGGAAATTCATGATACACTTGAAGCAAATCTGGCGATGACTGCCTTCTCAGAGCATTAAATACATATGACTGCGGTGATCGAGCATTTACAAGAGAGAAGTACGGGAATAACTTCCAAAGCTCAAGGAACCTCGTGGATTTGGCTGCGATTGCAGTTCTCCTTGCAGCAGGCTCGTGCGATTCCAGTCTCATCGAGATAATTGATCCATTGACAGGCGTTTATACTTTAGAGGCATGATTTATTCGTCATCGTGGTCCGCCCTCTAATAGTATTTTCGCCTCGGTCTTTGCTCTAAGTATTCTCTATTCATAGCTTTGTTCATGTGCATAGTAATCAGTCTTCCTCATACTCGCTGAACTCATAAGATATCCATATCATGGTCAGCCTAAGCATCCACAAGCGTTATCAATCCGCACGAGACTAAGATCAAGGACATCAAAGGATTTGAAATTCAGAGCCATGTTTGCCATGTACCCAGAGTCTTCTCAGTCTTGCCTCAGCGTGTTCTCGCCATCGATAAATTCAGACGCATCTACAAACTCGTCGTCGATATCGCAAGAGTCGTCTCCAACCTCACCCACATGAGTCGAGCTGACCACCTCGAGTAATTGATAGAAAGCCGACCGCAGTTCATGCGACGTATTTTTGCGACACTCAAAATTCTGGGAAGCTGTCCGTCCGAAACTGTTCTTGGCGTTGATATCGAGGCCTCTGAGCTCAAAGCTTGCCAGGGTCTTGAATGTCCTCTTATCCCCATATTTAGCGGCGGCATGAAGGATGTTCCCGTATTTGTTCATATAGAGGTGATCAGCGCCCAGTTTAAGAAGGAGAGATTGTGCATCGTGGGAATTTGCCAAGACCGCATGGAGCAAAGGTGACTCCCCATAGTAGTTTACGGCATCGAGGTCCGCGCCCCAATCGTGTAGGAGTTGAAGTGCCTGAACCGAGTTGTATCGCGTCGCGTACTCAAGGGATGTTGCTCCAGAATGCAGGGTTCGAGCATCATCAACCCTGGCGCCTGCAGATAGAAGCCGCATCATCACTTCCGTGCCGTTTATTTTAGCTGCTAAGTGCAAGGCGGTTTTACCGTCCGAGGCCGCCCAGTTAACATCTGCGCCGGCCGCCAGAAGCAAGTCGACCAATTCCGCATGGTGCGACGCCGATTGGACAACAGCCATCAAGGCCGATTTACCAGTGACTGAAATTTCATTTACTGCAGCGCCGGCGTCGATAAGCGCCTTCGCCTTTTGTAGATCGCCAATGTAGCAGGTATACATCAATGGAGTGTAACCGAACTTGTCTCGTTCATTGACTTGTTTCAGTATATCTGGGCTCTGGCTCTTCAGGGTTGCAGCTAGGTCGACGTGACAGTGGCCTATGGCAATTTTATGAAGAAGTGATTGGCTTAGATCGTCCACACAGTTCGACAGATGGAGGAGTCCCTCGAGCTCCACGCAGAATTGTGACGGAACAAATCCAGTGAAAGTCAACCTGGCGGCCCCATATCGTGCTGAAATACCGTAATCATCTTCTTGGTCGGGATCTGCGCCTGCATGGAGGAGAATTTTGATGATTTCAAGCTTTGTCCTCCAAGACTGTCTCGCGGTAAGAGCAGATAATAATATAGATCGGCCATCCAGGTAGTAAATTTCGAGTACGGCAGCTCGGTTTGCCTGGAGAATAGACTGAATCGTACTGAGGCCTCCCTCGTAGACTTGATATATAATGTCCGTCTCAGACCTGAGCATTTTATTCCGACGGCGTGGCACGAGGGCGAATGTGAACTTCCTGGTCGTCGAAGCCTCCACGAGCATGTGGACCGAGTAATTAAGAAACCATGGTGGAAAGCTATATGTAAGCATCAGGCGGGTGTGTCGACGGTTTGAGCACTCCTTTATGCTGCAACTTGACGACGACGTCGGGCATCCCGCGTAGCCGATGAAGAGAGAGCCAATGACTGCATTAAATACCCGAGGGAGCCTCCAGGAGAGACGACGATTCGCCGGGACATGGCATCTGCATGAGCAGTTGCTCCGACATCTGGATTGTATTAGTCCCAAGGTGAGCGACAACGTCGAGTTCATGAGAATAGGAGGAAGCCTTGCGGATAAGTCCGGTCCGCTGTGGCTTGGGGCTTGAGTGCTAATGGTTCCCATCTCGCTGTTCTTAGCAGTTGTGTAGGCCAATACCGGAGTAGTGGCGGGCGGTTGCTCGGTCTCTGGTCCAACCCGGTTGGTTCTCGCGTTATCGAGAATTGCTGAAAGCTGATCGCTAACAGTTTGATGCCATCCTGGGGGCAGGTCTGGTACTCTCGCTTGGAGAGCATGGAGCGCTGCGCTGATGTCTGCATCTCGCTGGCTGGCAGTATTCTGGGACATTACAAGCTGATTGTTCGTAGCTTGCAAGTTCGTGTCCAGCTTCTGGACTACAGCATGCTGCACGACTTGAACATCCCGCAGCACCAGTTCAATCCGAGTCGAGCTCGACCTGTGTCACTTAGTCAGACACGTCATCAGATGCACAAGGACAACTTACCCGTTGCATGCTACCTGCAGTTCATTGATCCTCGTTCTGACTTGTTTCAGTTCGCTTTGAAGCTCCGAAGCCCGCGATTTCTTCAGGCACCACTTGATTCTCTTCAACTTTGGCGTTTCCGCTGCGAGCTTCTGCGTCAAGAGATCAAGGTCAGTCAGGATGGCCTTTCCCTTGCGCAGCTGCGCCTCCAGGTCGACGATGATGTCGGCGCTATTTGGCGTATTGAGCCCAGTCGCCTCTGAAGCTCTCATTGTATCCTCCACCCGAGCCAAAACTGCCCTGATGTCTTCTGCCTCGTTTGCCAGGGCTCGTATCAGATCAGGTGCATTCTTCAGTTGGGATTGCAAGCTGTGCAGCGCCTTGGACGATCGGAGGGCGACATCGAGTAGGCCAACCACGGTGCCTATCAGAGAAATTACCTCGGCCATGACGACAATGAGGTCTCAATACCGGGCGAGGTCCGAGATGGAACTGAGTTCGATGGGCTTTGGGCATGTTGAAATACCTTCCCCTCTCACAATGTGCAAATGCGCAGCCTCGTGGCTTAAGCTCAGCCACCCAGGCGTATTTCTCGACATCCGCCTCACTTTTGTCAACCAATCAACCCGACTATTTGTTGCTGCTCTTGCAGCCTAAGCTGTCACCTCTGCCAGTCTCGTGTTTACCGTCCCCGGGCGGTGAGGTCGTGGAAACTGCAGTCAAGTGTATGTGTTGATGCCCAAGTGGCTGTCGCCAAGCCCAAGGCGAACCGCACAGCCATTCACAAAGTGTAGCGTATGGCGCGCGATTGAAGGCAATTTCGGAGGCTCAGTAGACAGCTGCAATCAGGCTCCATGCCCTAATATCGGGTTTACGTATTTAGCCATCCTTTTCGTATTGTGTCAGTCAGAGGTCAAAAGTTCAATGCAGTGTTTCCATCAAGGTTCGTGTCAAGACAGACAGATTCATATAAGCAGTTCTCTATACTGTTTATTATTAATGCTATAGTATCCTAAGACGAAACTTAAGTGACTCCTTAGTTAGTATAGCCAGCCGCTTTTATAGTCTCCCCGAGCCCTCTTAGCTATTAAGTTACCTATTACCGCTCAATAGCCCCTGCCTTGTCAGGCCACCACCCCGCCTTCTCAGCTTCCAACAAATACACCCCAAGCTTGTTAGACTCTCGAAATTCAATCACCAGCGAACTCGTCGCGATGACAACCGTTACTCGATTCAGACTTGTCTTCAATGTGCCCACATTGTCACTGGCTAAATGTAAAGAGGCCATTTTCGCAGCTGGAGCAGGTCGCTACCCCGGACCGGGTAATTATACTGAGTGTTGCTGGACTGTTGTAGGGACTGGCCAATTTCGCCCAGGCGACGCAGCCAAGCCACATCTTGGCCAAGTTGGCCAGCTCGAGGAAGTTGAAGAAACCAGGGTTGAAACCATTTGTGTGGGCGAAGAGGTTGCCAGGAATGCAGTGAAGGCTCTAAAAAGGTAGGTGATTTCCTTTTAATTCCAGTTTCTGCTAATAGCTTCCTAGCGCCCATCCATACGAAGAGCCCTCCTACTCTGTGTATCGACTAGAGGACTTCTAAGAAGAAGCTAGATGATACATTTTGTTGACAGATTGGACGGGATTAAAGGCAGGGTGGGAAGTTTTAGTTAAAGTAGCTGATTACAATATTATACGTATCTACCACGGCAGCACAGCCAGTGAAACGACCTAAGCGGACGAGGAAGAAACCACACCCAAATGGATAGCTTATCCCCACGCAAGATGGGACTCGCTAACAAAGGTAAGTGTCTGGCCTACTCCAACAGAGTATAGACAGGCCAATTGTTTCATGATGGCTAGAAAAGCATCTAATGAGATGCTTCATCCAATTTGTCCTTGGCTGCGGAAGATGGCAAGGTCCTGAGGTGCCAGTCTGAGGAGGTCTACATGGAACACCGGATGGATCCGTCCTGGGACGTCCAGTTTGTAGCTGTGAGAGTTGACCAGCCTCAGCACCTTGCACTTCGCGTGCAGACAATCAGTCTTTTTGACATGCTTCAGATTCAGGTATACCCAGTCTCCGTCCTTATACAGCGGTGCTGCCGTCCGAGACCTGTTGGCGTATCTCTCTTATGAATCCCTTGTCAAGTAGCTCGGTCAAAATCTTCCGTAGAACTAAAATTTCTTCCTGTCCCATGTCATAGGGTGGTCCCCAAGGTAGGGGCTTCCCGTTGCCTCGGTCGTCTTTCTCTATCTCGATCTTCAGGTCGACACCAGGCCTATGTGGGGGTAGCTGGTCGGAGAGCTGCTTGCTGAAAGCCTCTAGCCAGGGGAAATAATGCCTTGGGCAGGCCTATGAGACTGAATAGACATAACTTCTTGTCCTCCTCAAAAGTGAAAGCGATGCGTGCCTCTAGTCGACGTGGTTGACCTTGACGATAGACATGATCCGGAAAAGAAAGGGAGATGGGAAGACGAAGGAGGAGTGTAAAAGACTGCGTGGACAGGCGATGGAGACCTCATGGTCTAGAATACAGGGCGATCATGGGAGGGTTAGTGGGAGCTTGCATGGCTTCTTCTCAAGCCCGACCCCTAGTTGGCAGCCTCTTTAAGCCGGGGAAAAGATAGTAAAATAGTAGGAAATTAATATGCATAAAGGAAGCACGAGTTAACCTCTTCTAAATTTATTATAGGCTAATAGAAGGCTTACCCAAGCTTAGCCCCCTTAGCCTAAACTCCGGGTCCCTTAGGCTGACCTTAGCACTAACTTAGCTTAGAGCGGCAGGAGCTTAGTTTTAGAAATGGAAATAGATTTTGGCATGCTTGAGTTTCGTCTCCGAGCTTATTGGTATATATACAAAAACTCCAATGGTATATCCTACGCTTACAGCCTGGCAGAGGCATTGCTGCCCGAGCAGCAGCTCTTGCCGCCAAACGCCAACTGGCTGACCTTGTCGCTCTGGTCCAGCGCGCCCTTCTTCTCGGCCACCTGGCTGGGCGTGATAGAGTAGCTAGGAGGCACGTCCATGCAGGGGTTGTTGGTGAAGAAGTTGCGAGGCCGCAGTAGCAGCGTCATGGGCTCCACGGGCATGATGGGGAAGTCCTCGGGCGCGGGGATGTGCGTGACGCCAAACGTGTGCCAGAGTACGATGTCGGTGTTCTCGATGGACTGGTTGCCGTCGGCGATCCACGCGGGGATGCCCTGTGAAGGCTCGCCAGAGGTCTGGCAGACGTGGCGACCTGCGGGCCAGAGCTCGTCGTCACGGTCTGTAGAGTATTAGCATTGTGATAGCTTCATGTTGGTAGGTAACTTACAGGGGGTGACATGGACGGCGTGGCGGGCAAAGCCGGCTCGCTTCCACACCAAGCTGCCCTCCTTGGGGAGGAGGCCAGGAACCTCGCGGCTCACAAGCTTGTAGGAAGACGGCTTCTTGCTGTATGGGTGAATCTTGGACTCGTTGACCATCTCCCAGGTGCGGCTGGTGGCGCCGTTGTAGTCGGTCTTGGCCTCGCCGCTGGTGCGGAGCTTGGTCTTCTTGGCATAGAAGGCATTGCCGTAGAAGTTCTCGGGGCTGCCGACGGGGGCGTCGCTGGCGACGGTATCAACCATGTTGACGGTGTTGTTGACTCCGTCAATCATGGGGTTGATGCGCAGGGAGAACAAGTGCTGGTGGTTGTGCGCGTTGACCTGCGGGTACACCTCAGTGCCCCAAGGACCAGCATCCTCGCCCTGGTTGAGAGCGTAGGTGTTGAGGATGCCGGTGAGCTTGATCTCGGGCTGGATGGTGCCGTCCTGGTGGAAGACCCATTGGCAGGCGTACTCGTAGTTGGCGGCCGTGAAGATCTGCTGGACGATGAGCTTGCGGGCGCGGGTGACGGTGACGGAGTCGTCCCGGAAGTCGGTGTGCTTGAAGAGGATGCCGTTGTCCTCCTCGTGGATGCAGACGGCGTTCTTGATGGTGCGGACGGAGCCGTCGCGGGCAGCGAACTCGGCATCCAGGTAGTGGATGACGCCCTTGCAGTCGCATCCGAGAGCGAGCGAGTTGGCCATGTATCCGGCACCGTACTCGCCGAGATCGAAGGCATGCTTGCGCTGGTGGGGGTGCTCGGGGTTGCCGTAGGGGACGACCATCTCGGCGAGGGAGAGTCGGTAGAAGATGGGCCGCTCAATGCCCTTGTCGTTGAAGGTGATGTGGTTGAGGACGATGCCCTCCTTGTAGTTGAAGCCGATGTGGAACTTCCAGTTCTGCCATGACAGAACGCGGCCGTTCATGTTGAAGGAGACGCCCTCGGGCTGGGTGATGTTGATGGGCTTGATGTCCTTCCGGTAGCCGCCGTTGGCCTCGATGTGGCGGGGGATGTAGTCGATGGCCTTTTGCTTGCTGAGCGGCCGTCGGGTCTTGGGGATGTCGATGTGGATGATGGCCTTCTTGGCGCCGTCGAAGATGGGGCAGAAGTCGAGAGGATACTGGTATTGGAAGGTGTCGGGGTCAGGGCGGTAGTACATCAGGGCCTGCTGGAGACGGACGGAGCTGCCGAACCGCTCATCGTAGCCAATGGTCCAGGGGTCGCAGTAGACCTTGTGCATATCCGACCGGGGGATGCCCGAGATCTCGCACTGCTCGATGACCTTGGGGTCCTTCCGCATGATCTCCTCGACCTGCTGGAGCTCCTCGGGGGTGATCTAGCGGATGGTTAGTTGGGGGGTATAGGATCAGATGCAGAGGCACTCACGATGGGCTGGAGGCCATCCAGCTTCTCCCACTTTGTCACCTTCTTGGTCTTGAGGTCGACGAGGCCATCGTAGACGGGACCCTCGGGGAGGATGACGACAACATCGGCAATGCGGGCAGGTCGGTTGGAGTCGGAGGGATGCTCGAGCCACCGGAGCATCTCGACCTTTCGCGGCTCGTGCAGGGAGACGGCATTGAAGTAGAGCTGCTGGCCTGAACGGTACTTCTTGACCGTCTCGACGGCGACGGTGATCTCATCGCCCGTGAGAGGGTCGAAGGGGTGAGGCTGCTGTGTGAGGCCCATGGTTGCGGTGTGTGTAGATGGTACCGGGCTAGAAGGCGTGTCTGGTAGAAACAAGCAGGCGATCAACAACCAAGAAGCCGGGGGAGGCTCCTTATAGTTTTCCGGGCCATGTCGACGGCCAAGGTTGGATCTACAGCGTGCCGCCAATAATGTCCGGATTCCATCGACAAGGCTCAACGGGTGCCTCGTCTGGGAAGCGCCGGTGCCGATACCGACTCTTTTTGCCTTATCGGGGTTATCACGCTCGTCGTCCTCAGGCATTTGCCTGGGCGACCGCGGTGGCGGGACGGCTCTTGTCGTTCTGCTGCCTGATGGATTAGCCTGCGGGGGACGTCTGCAATTGCGGGGTACGAGCCGCACGGGTAGATAAACCGGATCGGGGCTAGCGGGAGCGATAAGCCGCTGGAGTTGGAGAGCCATGCACTTCCCCGCCCTTTGATGGATGGGCAGACGCATCTCGTGACGCTTTTCCCATTGATCAATGCCTTGACAAACCGTTGGCGGGGTCATGTGGCTGCGGGGCTGATGGTGAGTGTCTCGTAATTTTTTACAAAAGCGGAATCGATACCCTTATTCCTCATGATGCAGTCCAGATTGCCGACGCTATCATGGCCGCGTAACATGTTCAGATGCGTCGTCCATTGCCAGCGTCAGTTATCAGCTCCGTCGGCACCCGTACTCTGTTGCTATTTTCTCGTAATTATCTGCAGCGACCCTCCTCTGTTATCCATTCTACGTCTCTATCTTTTGAGCGAATGCTTTCTTTTGCCGTTGCTGTTGAATCAATTGTCATGGACAATGTCACTGGCGATGGGTTCACTACGAGCGCTGCCACTAGAGGGGCGAATCCCTCCGGTGGCCGATAGCTGGGGTTTTCACCCAGCAGCTCTATCCGGTAAGAGTATCGAAATCCCCAAAGCCTCAATTCCACGCCAATGCTAAGATTCTTCCATCTCCGGCAAAGCAGAGCATGTCGTGGAAGCAGATCAGCCAGATCGAAATAACCTCTCCCCGATGTTAGCCGCCGGAACCAAAAGAACGAGTCGACGAGCCGAGTAAAACAGCCGGGAAGCACACCCGAGGACAAGTGCGGTATCAAGATTGCGGGCGATCGAGATAATCCGTCGTGACCCAATCAGAGGCCATCTCTGCGCTGGCTATCGGCACAGCGCCATTGGACGAGTATCCCGTCACTCGCGTCAACTTTTTGCGTCGGAATAGGTTCCCGAGGTGCTCCCAGGGCGAGACCGTGAATGGAGTCGGGCAGATGGCGTCGAATGCTGCATGTCTGAAGGGTCCGGGTTCAAAGTATCGCTGGGCAATCAATGCCATTGCCAGATAGGCGTGTCCGTTGGCTCGAGGCCAGTCTTGAACGTCAGCGTCGTAGTCCCGGTGCAAATACCATCGGACGGCCTTGGAAGCCACTTCAGTAATCCCTAGCAGCCATTGAACAACGCCCGCAAAACCAGTCGAGCAAAGCCGATTTGGTTCAGAAGACATTTCAGTGGTTCTATCAGATCCTTTGACATGATCAGATTAGCATGGTTCAATGCGATTGCCTGGTGATAGACTGTATTTTGAAACCCAAGGGCACAGGTTGGCACGGCAGATGCGGATGTGACGTCTATTAAATGTAGAGGGAGACATTGAGTATGTAGGTATCCAACTACACACACGTCAAATGACAAAGAAACAATCGCTCCAATTCTATCGCAAACTAAATAAACTCTATGTTCCGCGCCTATTGCTGCTCATTATTTGTACTATGCACACTCATCGCTCCTCCAGGCGACAGCCCTCCAATGCTGGCAGCCACAATACCAGGCATGCCCACCACCGACATCATCGGCGAGATGGGCGGCCGGTTGGACGACCGCGACGAGCCTCTGCTCCGCATCTTGCTCGTCGGTCGCGACTTGGACTCGGAGCGGCGGTGAAGCAGGATCAACTGGCGAGACTTTGCCATCTTATCGCTGAGCGCCTTCATCCGTCCGCCGCGCACCTTGCTCAGAAACTCCAAATCGTCGCGGATGCCGTGGAGCGCGTCGTCTATATCGTAGTCCTCGGGGTTCGCGGGCGACTCGTCACCGTCCTTCTTCTTCTTCTTGAAAAGGAACGATGGCCAGAGTACAGCGACCACATCCACCGCGGCCTGGAACCAAGGGTCAGGGAACAGTCGGATGAGGACACCGATGGGGATCGAGAAGAAGCCCAGGACCACAGAGATGGCCCACTGGGGGCCGTTGAGCCGAGTCACCACAAAGGCGTCGCCGCCCACGTAGATGATGATTAGCTGGCCGCCGACCATGATGGCCATCATCAGCATAAAGAGATGGTTGCGGTGCAGTCCCTCAAAGATGTTGAGCTTGTTATCGATACGTCGACTGTTGATGAGCTTGAAGATTTGCATAAACACAAAGACGTTGAAGATGAGCGTTCGCAGCACCTTCTTCTCGTAACCAGTGAATCCGCCGAACCATAGCACGAAACAGGCGATGAGCTGGTAGATGGACTGGCCGATGATCATCTTCCACATGGTGATTGTGATGAGAGGTGCGGTTCGAGGCTCGGGCTTGCGGTGCAGCAAGCTCTGGGTCGGGGGATCCGTGGCGAGAGCCAGCGCGGCAAAGGTGTCCATGATGAGGTTCACCCAGAGGAGCTGCACGGCGTTGAGCACGGATTTCTCCTCGCCGTCCGAAACTGCGGATACAAAGGTGATGACGACGGCTGTGATGTTGACGGTGAGCTGGAACTGGAGGAACTTCTTGACCGAGTCGTTGATCGCACGGCCCCATGAGAGCGCCTTGACAATGGAGGAGAAGTTGTCGTCCATGAGGATAATGTCGGATGCTTCCTTTGCAACCTCTGTTCCGGTGATGCCCATCGAGAATCCAACATCGGCCGCCTTGAGAGCGGGAGCGTCGTTTGTACCATCACCCGTCACAGCAACAATCTCACCAAGAGACCTGAGCGTCTTGACGAGAATCCGCTTGTCCTCGGGGCTGGAACGCGCCAGGATGTGAAGCTGCCTCACGACTGCGATCCTCTCCTTATCGCCGAGCTTGCGGAATTCGGAGCCTTCCATCACCGCGTTCTCTTCTTTGGCGTTCTCGTCCGTAAGAATACCGCATGAGCGTCCAATGGCCCTGGCCGTCTCGACGTTGTCACCTGTGACCATCTTGACCGAAACAGAGGCCGTGCTGCAGTCGACGACGGCTTCGGGAACGCCCTTTCGGACGGGATCCTGGATACCCACCACACCCATCCATGTCAGGTTGTGGACGAGATCCGTCAGGTCGATCTCCTTGGAAGCCTCATCCTCCTCCGGTCTGAGGGTCAGGACCGGGGGCCACGACTCGAAATCCCTGTACGCAAGCGCAATGGTTCGCAGCGAGTTGGTGGCATATGAAAAGATGACGGACTTGATCTCCTCCTTGTGGGCATCCGAAAGCGCTTCTGTCGTAGGTGCCTTTGCAGGGTCGACAAGAATCGTCCTACACTCGCCTAGAACGATTTCGGACGCACCCTTGATGAAGAGGCGATACTTGGGCTTTTCCTGGGTCTTTCCTGGGATCTCGATAACAGCTCCCATGCATTTGCGCTGAGAGTTGAAGGGGAAGAGGCGCGTGACGGGATGGTTGGAGCGTTCGATGGCGAGAGGCCCAAGTCCGAGGTATCGGCGAGCCCAGTCGAGCAGGGCCGTCTCGGTCTTTGTTCCAACAAAACCCTGCTTACCGTTCTCTTCTGCCTCAAAGGCCGTCGTGTTTACGGTGAGTGCTGTCTTGAGGAGGTCTCTGCACTCGGGGTCCAATCTCGACGAGATTTGAGCGAGCTGAATCTGTTCTGGTTGTGCTTCGTCCTGTTTCTCGAGTCCAAGTGGGCTGTCTGGTTTCCCTGAAGTAGGAGAGCCTGAGGATCCGTTGTCCTGCAACTCCAAGTCTGAGCCGCCAAACGCGAACCGACCTCGTCTTCCAAGGGAACCCGCCACAACGGTCATGACATTCTCGGTGAGTGTACCCGTCTTATCCGAGCAAATCACGGTCGCATTTCCCATGGTTTCGCAAGACTGCAAATGTCGGACAAGGTTATTCTCCCGTGTCATCTTCTTGGTGGCAAAGGCGAGCGATAGCGTGACGGCGAGCGGAAGTCCTTCTGGAACAGCAACGACGATGATTGTGATGGAAGTAATAAGGATCTGAAGGAAGCGCTGTCCCTTCTCCTCGGCGGGATCTTTATTGCTGCCCAGTCCAGCCAGAAACTTGATGAGCAGGACGGTGAAGAGCGAGAGACCCGCCGCGCTGCCGAGTTTTGCAATGTAGCCTAAGAATGGTCAGTTATGAACTGCTATACAGATGAATTCAGCAGGGATGCCTTACCGGCAAGAAGATTCAGCTTCGCCTGCAATGGAGTCAATCCGGGGTCGTCACGAAGCGACATCATCGTCTTTCCATGACTGGACTGCTCTCCAACTGCGGTAACAAGGAACGTTCCGACTCCATCAAGCACCTTGGCGCCCGAGATGATGAAAGGATCAAGCTTCCTGAGCTTGGGCGCTTCCTCGTGCAGTAGGGCGTGAAGTACATCATGCGCGGGTATCTTCTTGATCAGGTCCGACTCTCCTGTGGCCGACGACTCGTCGCAGCTGAGGTTATGTCCAGTGATGAAGACACCATCCACGGGAATCACATCACCTGGCTCCAGCAGCATGACGTCGCCGACCAGGACATCGTGGATGGACAGATTCATGGGCTTTCCAGAGCGCGTCACCTTGACGATGCGATCATCCTTCTTCTTGTTGAGCTTGCGGAACTGCCGCTCCTTCTGCCAGTCATTGGCAGCACCAACGACAACGACAATGGTGATGGCGACGATGATGGCGACGCCCTCCACCCACTCGACCTTGGCACCTTCGTGCTTCTTCTGTCCAAAGGTCTGGTACAGGCCCAGGGCCAGCGAGACGACAGCAGCGATGCTGAGCAGAATCAGGACGTGATCCTGCAGCGCGATCCAGGCGAGCTCGAAGAAGGACTTGGACTTGGGCTCGGGCAGGCGATTTGGGCCGTAAACTCTTGTACGGTCGGCGAAGGAGTCCTTGTTCCCATGCGAAGCGGGCTGGCTCGGCGGAGCGTCGCTGTGATCAGGAAGAGGAATAGGCGCCTTGGGAGAGTGTTCTGACGGGCTCGTCGCTGTAGCATCTTCAAAGGAAACCGTGTTTGAGAGCTTGCCCTCGTCCAAGCTGAGACCGGCGCGGCTGTCGGTCTGCAGGCCCTTTTCCAGGCCGGGAAGTCCTCCCAGCGCCACAAAGGCGGCCAGACTCTTGGGGTTGATGAGCTTGGCTAATTGGCCGGGCGAGAAGGCAAAGGGGTTGTTGTCGACCTTGAAGAGGTGCTCCTCGCCGGGATCTGGCTTCAGGATCTCCTGCTGGTCGCCCTTCTGTGCCTGGCGGAGGGCCGTGACCTCGCGACTGAGCTGGTCATGGTCGGATCCGACCTTTGTTGTTGGTGATGATGACCACGAATCGGACCTCGGTTTGGCCGTCGGGACCATTAACGTATTGGAATCATCGAGCGGCGATGATTTTACAGACTCTGGATTGCCTGGAGCTGGCGAGCAGTTGCCGTTAGCATGCGTCAATCCTGTTCCAGAGGGCCATCACACTGGAGCTTTACCGGCATCGTTTCCAGTGTCAACTGCTGCTGTATCGACCGTGATGGTAGGGGCGCGCGCCCGTCTCGCGGGCTGGGGGGGATCGCTGGAGTCCATCTTGGCATCAGGCGGTGGACTCTGTGCAGGTCATAGAAGGAGGTTGAAAGATGGAGGATGGATGAAGGAGTCAAGAGCTGGGGGTCAAAGCAGCAGCAACCAAGGCTTTCCAGATCCGCCCGGGGCTCTCAGGGTGTAATTTCAACTGCACTTTCGGCGCCTGTACGTCACCTAAATCGCCTCTGGGAAGCCCATGATCAAAATTAATTGGACCACGCCGTGGGCTTGTGCGCGCGTGTTCCCTGAAATGCTGGGACTCAGCCACAGCCACGTCCAGATGCCAAGTTCTCGGCACGGCCATGATTGGTGTCATTTGCCGGCCGGCGGAGAGCTTTTCTCAGAACTAGCAGATCACGGCCCTGGCAGAGAACCGTGGGAGCCCGAGAGGGGACGCTATTTCTTGGCGGCCCACGTCGTCCGTCCCCGGAGCTTTGGGTACCTCGAGGAGATGAGAATAATAAAGGACATGCCGCTGGGCTCACGAGAGGGAGAAACAGACGCCCGCCCACGACGCGAGTCAAGGCCGCCAGGTTGAGCCCCGGCGGCAATCGGCGAGTCGCAACACGTTTGATATCCGTCACAGAGGACGGGGAGAGCTCCGGGGGGCATTGCTGAAGCTTGAATCAGCAGGGGACTCATGCGGTATGCTTATCATGGCGGCTTTCGGAAAGGTGACCCCATAAAAGCCAAATTCCATGCCAAGATTCAACGCCTTCGAACCGGTGTTTGTCTCCGGGCATTGCATTGGGCGGTACATGCAGCACAACCATCACCACAGTGACCACTGCCAGTGACCACTGCCAGTGACCACTTACAAGGGACTTTGGCCATGGCTCCGCCACTTTTTTTTAAGCTTATTACTGCCACTCTTGGGCGCTAGATCTCCCGATCTTGACACTCCATACGGAGTACTCTGTACACCATCAAGGATCAAACCTCGACACAACGAGGCGCAGCAGCGGAAGCCTCGGGCGGCGAAATTACACAAGCTCAAATTCCCAATCTCGCCTTGTTTTTAGCCTCTGCTCACTGAGATTCGCCCTGCGGATGCGGACCACCTCCGGAGCTCTCAGCATCCGTATTCCGTAGACTGGTTCTCTCCAACGTGTACCGCTCCACGCTAGGCTCGTGTGTGTGTGGCCTGTCTCTATGACGCGGCATGATTTGCTAGACCACAGCTTGTCAGGTGGGCGTACCCCTGGGCGCCAGTGACATCCATCGTCAGTGAATTGTACTGTATGTAGAAATGGAGCCAAACACAGCCTTGGTTTGGTTTGGTTTCATCCGTACCAACGATATTCGTTTTCTCAGTGAAATGCCAGGCAACGTAGCTATCCGACACGCGACCCGTGAAGGTGCAGTTTTACCCTCCCATTCGAAACCTGCCACTAAACCTGCCACTGAACCTGCCACTAAACCATTCCAGATATTCCCACTATTCTTCAGTTGATGCGTGCCACAGCCGCTGAGCAGAATGCCGCTTCCCACGTCAAAGCTACCGAGCAGGATCTCCTAGACGCCATTGACTTTGACAGCCAAGCCTCGGGCGCGCGTGGACCTGGCGGGCGCTTTGCCAACATCATCGTCGCCGTTGCTCCAGAGGGCGACATTGCCGGCATGGCCACCTACTTCCTCACCTTTGCAGCTTGGCTGGGGCGATCAGGCGTCTGTCTGGAAGATCTCTTTGTGCTTCCCGCGTATCGTCGCAGGGGATACGCGCGGGAGTTGATGCAGGCGGTTGCGCGCGAGGCCAATGAGCTGGGCTGCTCGAGGATGGAGTGGCAGTGCTACAGGGATAACCACTGTGCCCTGCAATTTTATCAGAGCCTCGGAGCCAAGGTCATGGACCCAATAGCCTATCTCCGGCTGGACAAGGAGGGAATGGCCAAGCTTGCCAACGACACAATGCACGAGGAATAAGCTATCGGTGCTAGCAGCTAGCGTTCCCTTGAGGCTGATTAAGCTTAATTTCTTGCTCTTTACTGTAATCTATTTCATTCATGCCGTGCCATGACGTCACTGGCCGTTTGATACTATCACAGCACGGAGATTGGTCCCACCGCTGTCATGGCAAGGGGCCTACGTGGAGAGTTGATGAGCCCCAACAGAGATTGCATTATACCGAGCCTTTCCTCAAACAAGAAGGCCATACTATAAGCCTTCAGCTGACGTGGGTAACGAGGCGAAGCAGCGGCGAAGCCATACTAGGCGGCAAATTCGTGTCGAGAGGCCTCATGAGCTTGGCCATTAAGACTGTTGACGTAACGCGAGATTTCAAACTGGAAAAAGGGAGTGGAAGCAAGAAGGAGCATCACGCGGATCCTTACTCGGCCGGTAAAATTTATAGATAGGTCTGGGGATTTCAGACTACTCAACATGCCAGTGGCTGTGTCCTGGTCATACACTCGTGAGACGGGCCTGTGACGGTCATGCATCTGCGGATTATGCCTCGCAATACTATGAACGCTCTAGATCATGTGTGCTTTCCATTATGCGTGTTCGCTAGCAGCTGCTTGGCACTTCCGATTCCCGAGACATACTCACAGGTCTGGGGTAATCTAACGAGGGCTGACAAGAGACTCGACTAGTGCTTGAAAGTGAACGCTAAGGTTAGAAACTCTCTTTAGTTTCACAATATTTGGCTGTTCGAATAGTTCTAACCATGACGACCTACCTATATGGTAGTCAAGCAATAACTGCAGGTCAAGTCGCACCCCTCTAAGTCGTGCCCAACCGAGTATGTCGCCTACTTCGCTGGTAATGAAATGAAACTGATCAGAAATTTCCGTGAGTTCATCATGTTATGTAGAGCTCATCCCTAACAGTAAGCACTCGGCTGCTGAACAAATGGGGGCAACATGACGACTGAGCAGAGGCAGCAACTGTACGAATTCTGGTCTCAAGTAAGCCCGAACACTGCCGACTTGAGTGGATGACGAGATGAAGCTATGGACCCAAATGTTAACAGTCTAGAAATTTGGCGAATCCCTGTGCTCTACAAACTGTCAATAGAGGCTTTATGGATTCCTAAACCCATAGTTATCACCTGCTAGGTAGTGAGATTTGTACTCCCCTGACGTTTCGAAAATGCGCCAATGGGGACGCTGATTCGTTAATTCGGTGTACTTTTAGAGGAAGAGGGCAAAGAAACCATCCCTACCGAGAGAAAATGAACATAGCCTATCAACAGGAACCGTTTTACTATCTTTATAATTCAACTACTTTATCGCTCCCTAACATATTCTTTAAATACTATACGGTATTAAATGTAGAAACATTAGCAAGTCAGTTAAATTTCGGGGTTAGAAATAAGCTGGGCAGATGCTGTGACAGGATGCAACATCCTATATGAACTGGTTACCCGAGATGAAAGTTTTGTAATAAATAGCCCAAGAAAGGGTTGGCACGACATACACTTCTCTCAAAGTACAACCCATGAAGAACATGTTGGAACTTACAGCTCCTCAAGTCAATACTTGATTACTCGCAATGACACTCACACCCACCCTGAACGACTCCGCATCAAAGCCACCGATACTCGTGACGCGAGACTCTCGACGTCATTCTTGATATCGTCACTAAATCTAGATACCTTAACCTTGCGTACCTCATTAAAAATCTCGTGAGAACGTTTATTAGCCACAGACGCAAGTTGTACTTGCTAAGACCGGTTCGATGGGTCGGTATTATCATCCCTTTAACTCTGAAATGACTAGATACCTTGTTTCGACGCTCTCGCGCGGAGGTGTTGAGATCCAGCTAGGGGATTATCTATAGATATGTGGGGACCCAGTTTCAGGTCTTCGCATTCCCTGCGATGATTCGCCACTATATCGGTACCCATGCCTGGGCCTAGAAGATGTTTCAACTCGTGTTCCATATAGCAAAATCCATTCTTCTCCAGGTTGATGTCGGGTTTGTCGCGCATGCTACGTACTGTCACGGATGCCGTGTCCCACTGAACTATGTTAACTGACCTTTGCTCTCTCAAAGGCAAGGTGCTTCCACAATAACAAAGAACACAGTTTTTCCAGTCCCACTGAACATTGGTGGTCTTGATCTGGTCGACATCAACATTGGCAGATGCTGAAGGTTGAAGGAAGTAGGGCTTCTCCTCGTCGTACAGAGGAAGGTCGGCGATGAAATCGACCGTAGTTTGGGTGTCTGTTGCTACTGAGGCCGCTTTTCTTGAGTTAGCCTGGTGCACTTGGGATACCTTGGGGTATTAACGTTGCTGTTTGGCCACACATGCAATGGTTGAAAGGAAGTAAGCTTGGTGAAGGCAGAATAGCCAGGAGTGGAAACTAGGTAGCCTACGTACAGCCGTCTTTATGGCCGGTTTACTTCCTTGGCGTACAGGATATCCAACCTTGATTATTGGAGTGTATGGTGCACAATTTGCGTGATTTGGAAATCCAAACTGAGGCAAAATGCAAAAGGCTTGAGGGCAAAAAAAGCTTGGGGCTGAAAGGCAGTGCGTCATCCAAGTTATTCTTGCTAGCAACCTCCTCCTCCTGCTTGATTCACTAATCTCAATAACCGGTTGAGCCGCAAAGGTCCCTACCTGTCTTTAAAAGCTCCTCCGACTTTAGAAGCTCCTCCGACTTTAGAAGCTCCTCCGTCTTCACAAACACCCTCAGGTGCCGCTTCTTGCCACAGAAGCGCAGCACCATGTTGTGCGGAAAGGAATACAAGGTCGTCGTTACGGCCTGCGCTGTGAGTACAGTGTTTTCAGATCCATTTATACCGTCCCAATGTCTTATAGCATGCCTGCTCACTCTTCTCGCCATCCATTCAAGGAGAATGAGAGAAACCCGACGCAAGATGTCAAGGTTGCGCTTCCTGATCGCATCGAGCGCGAGGGACACGTACCTATCAGCATCATAAAATACCACACTGGCTTTCGGAACGTCATTACAGACATGGATATAATCCCACAGCTTTGGAATCAAGACAAGAGGGTCTACGACCCCAACAGCAAGGAGAGCAAGAAGATACACATTGACGCGATGCTTCGCCTGGGCATGAACCTTGCCGATTACTGGCAGGTTGAGAAAAGAGCGCGCCGAGACGGTTACGACTGGGTAGGCGATGATGGAGTCCGTTTGCCAAAACACAATGGAGAAGAAGGCGGTAGATGGGAGGAATTGCCTGAAGTCTTGACGCCCATGTTTGACGTCGATAAAATTGCGGAGCGACTCCACCAAGAATTAACGGTAAAACAGACGCTATCCTCGGATAAAGCAAGGACTGACGACGAAATCCTTAGGACACTCCCACAAAAACGTCGACGGATGCTGGCCTCCTCTATTGTGAATTCATCTTCTATACTTCACTTGTCACCTTGTACAAGCGAGGCGAGACGGCACACGCTTTGTTCCTTCATCACACTGGTAAAAGACCACCAAAAAGGACATTGAAGAGGCCGCAAAGGTTGCAACCACTGTCATTTGCTCAATGATTGATCAGCTCGAAGCTGTAAGTGGCCATTTCGCTGTGTGGTGAAACAAGAGTGCTGACCATCATCTCCAGGCAGGGGTTAATTGATTCACAATAACCTGTCCTTTTGGCGTTTGAGGCCCTCTGGCTGTGGCTTGCATTGACAGCAGAGCATGTCAGAGTGAGGTTGAAATGCGTGATATCACGTACTACCAATAGTGCACCACTATCTCTCCGGAGCCTGTTTGCCAAGCCTCAGTTCAAACTACCTGTTTTGGAGTCACATGGTTGGTGTCTGTTGTGCAAAGCACAAAGCACAAATAGCGCCTCAAATTCCCTAGCACATTGAGATGCTTAGTCGACGAGCGCTGTCCGCCATTTGCGTCCCAAGCAACCCTTCCCGTCTTGCTTCAAGCCTCACCGAGCTACTACGCACTCAGTAAATCCTCTCCTTTCCCGCCACCTCCCAATGCAGACGCTTGAGGCCTTGAGGTGGTTAGACGTCTTGTTCGCGGAGGCAAGATCTATCTAGCTGGTACTGGCGGTGATAGATGAAGAGACGTCATGGCTTTGGTATGCGGTTCATCCAATCCATATTGTCATATCTTTCTTGCTCATGCTGACTTATTGGAGCCTTCATTTTACTAGTAGGCATGAGGCGATGCTTTTGATGTGGGCTGTCAAGGGTTTAACTCGATGCTCAACGCTGGAGTTTGCTGAGCTTTCCAGCGTCTTGAATTGTGATTGACAAACATCGGTTTTCACCCCAAATATCTATCAAGAACTTCCGCGCCGCATGTGTTACAGTGAGCAAGCTCTGCTCTAAACCCCCTCTGGGTCTAGGTCTGAGTTGACAGTGCTACCCGCGCAAGCCCCACAAAGATCTGAACGATGCTCAAGAGGATGCTTACAGCGCCTACAATACTGAGCGCTTTAATAGTGAAGAGTCTCTCGGGATCTCGCTCGTCGTTCCAAACCTCCACAAGCAGAAATGAATGGGGGGAAGTATCTTGGCCACCGACACACCCTCGATATGGTGCGGGAGATATCCTTCGTGCACACGTCGCAAAAAGAGTCGGGCGAGAAATCTGACAATGCGAACAAGCCATTTGGGGCATGGCTGAAGAAAAAAGCTGATGTGGAAGGGGCCAAGACAAATCGAGGTTAAAGAGAAGAAGGATATCGTTGTGTTGTGGCACAGATTACGAAACTAGGTTGTGATTGACTGACAACTCCACTTGCGTATATAAAAACAATAGCCATCAACTGAATAAGAATACAAGATACTTTAATACTGGCCCAAATCGAGCGGGAATAGCCCTCCGATATCTGTATATGAATCATTGCGGTTCGTTAAGCACTCTCGGGAAAACACAGGGACTGCCTGATTGTAGATCATGCCTCGGGCTTCTGGCCGTACACCACATGTCTGAGAGATCGTTAGCTGGCTCCAAAGGGCACATGAGGCTCGCTCAGAACAGTATCGTCTTACATGGGCCACCAAGCGTGGATGCGTCTATCCTTCATATCTACCCTCACATTGGCCAGGAAGACCTCAACCTCCTCGGAGCTCCAGCCCAATGCCCGCGTGAACAGGGCCATGGAAAGGCCTGAGAGCTCGCTGGCGATATTGTGGCAGCACCAGAAACCTAGATGGAGTCAGCAGGCGAACAGCAGCTCCCGTGATTCGAGCATACCGATCTCCTTGTAGTACGGATCCGCAGGCCATCGGTTCGTGGGCCACTTGTAGATGACCTCTGTGACGTTGACGAACCCTGCGTCAATCATCTGCTGCTTGTAGTACTTTGCGCTTTGAGCACTGCGGCCGAAGATGTGCGCTGCCTTGATCATGAGCTCTGACCACTGGTCCATGTAAGAGCCCTTCTTGAGGGTGCCGTCGTCGCTTTCAGCCGGGAAGGTGATGTCCTGGCATTCGAGCCAGCCGCCCGGGCTCAGGCTGTCAAGGGACTGTTTGAAGAACTTGGGCCAGTCGCCGATGGACCCGGTGAGCATGCGGGCGAAGACGAGGTCGAATTCGTAGCGGTACGTCCATTCATCCTCGAGGTCGTCAACCTGGAAGGCTAGGTTGGCCGGAAGGCTACACAGAGTCAGTTCGTTTGTGTCTTGGCCGGCATTGTTGACCTGGAGAGAAGCAGACATACAAGTTCGGTTGAATAGGGCTGAGATCAATACCGAGGACCTAGAGGGCAGTGTTAATTCTCGGCTCCCAGTCTTGGCTACTCAAAGCCGTACCTCTGTCCCAGGGTGCTCGTCGGCTGCTGAACATTAGCTGGCTGATGGGCCAGGGATTGGTGGCCGTGCTTCATACCAAAGTCAATGGCCCAAACACCGGTGCCAGTACCAGCGTCTAAGCATCGCTGAATGGGCTTATCCTTGCCAGCTGGGCAGAGGAAGAGCTTGCCACCGATGCTGAGTGTAAATAAATGATGTTGCAGGTCTGGTGCAATCAGCAAATGGTTCAAGGAATGCCTCAACGTGAGGCGTATGAGGCGATCACTAACCGAGACGTTCTTGCTCAGACTGTGATGCGGTGCCAAGACGTTAGCAACACGGCATTAAGATTGATCCATGTCAAAAGATCCAGGGCCATCTTACTGAGTCGTTAGGGAGCACATAATTGACTGTCGCGATTTGCACGAGTTAGCAACTTGGCCATCGGTCTCATTGCCTGTCTGCGAGAGAACTCACTGGACTCCCTGAAAGAATGGTATGTCCGTCCATTCTCGGTGCGATACTGAAGAATACTGGATCGCATGGATGCCGTGGAGCTAGCAGCATCGTCCTGCACGATGCCACGTCAGATCAACACGCGCCAACAGATGGACCCAGTCACGTCGATCCTGTATCACATCGGCCTTGACTTACTCCCAGCGCCGAGTCGTCATCGGCAACATCTTCAACGGTCTGTCTTTCTCAGTGTCGCGCTCTCCTCATGGCGATCAATCACTCTCACCTCAGCCTCTAGGGATTCGTGCTGCGCGGTGGTGGCAGCTTGTCTCTCGCTGGTCTTGGTGGCAACCTCGCCAGGCCCCTGTCTCTCTGCCTCGGCAGTGGCTGTCATGGCGGAATCGCGTTGCTGGTACTGGCTGCTGGAATACGGATTGACTGGCGCCCTGTTGGCAAGACTGACTCAATGTCTGTTGCGCCTTGAAGCTCGAGGTTAAGATGTCAATGTCAAATGTCAGAGCAAAAGAGGACAAGATTCCCCTCGCCCCTCCTTCGTCGCGCGACAACTTGTGCGATGCCAGTAAACGAGCCGTTTGCGTCTCAAGCGGAGCGGAGCCTCGCTACTGGAATAACGTAGCCCCAGGGTTCCATTGTGGTTCCATTTGCCAGTTCTGGGTGGTGTCTAAGATAATCACTAATCATCGCCGCCGCTTCATGGCCTGACTACGGTAAACACAGTGGGAAGAGTTGCCAGCCGAGGTTATCCTGACTCTTGCCGGAACATGGTTTGTTCAAGGTAAGAATGCCCGTGATAAGACACTCGTGATTCTGAGCCTTGTGTCTCGTCTCTGCTGCGCTGCGTTCGGAATATTCACCGTAAAAGAGCTCCCCCGAGATTCTTCTAGAGCTTGGGGTCTCACCCCTGCAGTACAAAGGCCACATTTTGCGCCTCAAAAGACGCAGAAGACGAACAGCCATTCGATAGTGGCCCACGCTAAAGAATGCTTAAGCGGCACGCACGGGTCCCCAAGCGAAGCCGCGGCGCCTGGGCTCTCATCCAGACGGTCTAGAAGCGTTAGTGAGCCCTCTAGTCATGTTCTGCCCATGTCGAGCTGCCTATCGCGGCGCCGGAGTTAGTGATGGCACTAGCGTTCTCGACAGGATTCCAGCCGAGCAGGTTTTCGATCGAACTGCTGCAACCACGAGGGGAAGCGTAGGGGGGATCATTGATGATCCAATCTCCGTAATGGTCTTCTCCTTGTCCATTCTTTACAGCCATGCTCCCCACGACCTCGGTCCGTGCCCTTCTCTAGGAACTCATCCAGCCAAGGCCCATCTCCGCCCGTAGTCGAATCTCGGAACGCCCAAGATGAGCTTGGACACGGCTGTTGACGGTTTGCGGGGCCTTCTCGCTGGCGTGCGACCTTCTGTTGCAGTCGCAGGGCTCTTGATCGCAACCTTCACTCTGTGGTCGGCTCTGTCGACGTGGAGGCAGTATACCCGTCTGCGCAACTTCAAGGGCCCTCGTCTTGCGGGATTCTCTAAATGGTGGCTCATCAGGACAGTCGGGGGTGGCAGGGCATACCTGGACTTCTGGGAGGTGAACAAGAAATATGGTGCGTCGTCAATTGGTGTCGCAAGTTGCATTCCTTGTCACGTTCCACAGCAGTAGATGATGCAACGTGGGCTAACAACGTGGGCGCACAGGCACAATCGCTCGCGTCGGTCCCAACGATTTGCTTACCGATGACCCCGACCTCATGAAGCATATCCTCAACGTGAGAACCGAGTATCGCCGGTCCGACTGGTACGATGGAATGCGCTTCGACCCCGCGAGCAATAATATTCTGTCGTGGAGAGACGAGGATGAGCACTTCAAGCTGCGCTCCAAGATGTCTGCCGGGGCATGTTGCCGTTCCTGGATATGCTTCCTATGCGCAGCGGCAAATGCTGACATGCAGTTGTAGTATGGCGGTCGCGAAGTCGAGAACCTCGAGCCCAAGATTGACAAGAACATCCTTGCGCTCATCAAGCTGCTTCGCAAGTATGCTGAGGAAAAGAAGCCTGTAGACCTAGGTCGTCGGACCCAATTCTTCACCTTGGACGTTATTTCCGACCTGGCTTTTGGTGCGCCGTTTGGCTTCCTCGAGACCGACTCGGATGTCCACGAGTACATCCAAACGACAGAGGAGAATATACCCATGATCATGGTGACGACTGTCATCCCTTGGCTCGTCAAGATCCTAAGCTCTCCCATCTTTAAGAGGCTCTTGCCATCTGAAAAGGACCGGCTCGGATTCGGCAGAGTTATGGGGTAAGTTGCTGAATCTCTGTTGCATATGATCCTCCATGGCAACCCTTGAGCGACAAGTTGTAAAATAGATACTGATCAGCCATCTATCTAGTATCGCCAAGGAAATTACGGCTGAACGATTTGGCCCGGATAAGAAGGTTCAAAAGGACATGCTGGGGTCCTTTCTAGCCCACGGACTTACCCAGAAAGAGGCCGAGTCAGAGATCTTGCTCCAGATGTAAGTTGCCAGCCTGAAGTCTTCTACCAGAGACAGTTCTCTAACGGTTTAATCACAGCGTTGCTGGATCAGATACGACTGCTACGGCCATCCGTTCAACCATGCTCCACATCATCACCAATCCTCACGTATACAACAAACTTCGCGCCGAAATATCCAAGACGGACTATCCAGACGCAATCATCCCAGACTCCGTGGCTCGCGACCTACCCTACCTTCAAGCTGTGATCAAGGAGGGTCTCCGTATCTTCCCCCCCGTTGCCGGTCTCATGTCAAAGCAGGTTCCGCCGCAGGGAGACACATGGAAGGGCAAGTTTATCCCCGGCGGAACAAAGATCGGGTATTGCGCCTGGGGTATCTTCCGTCGAGAGGACCTGTGGGGCGCCGACGCTGGCGAGTTCCGTCCCGAGCGCTGGATCGAGAGCTCTCCCGATAAGATCAAGGAGATGGAGGGCGCGCTCGAACTGATCTTCAGCTATGGACGATGGCAGTGTCTTGGTCGACCAGTGGCCCTCATGGAGTTGAACAAGATTTATGTCGAGGTAAGCTTTCTTGATTCTTCAGTCAATCATGAAACTTGGCAGAATTTGGCTAGCAAGCAAACTGATGCTGACTGTGGAAATCAGTTACTCCGACGGTTTGACCTTTCGATTTGCGACCCCACGAACCCCTGGAAAGTCTTCAACTGCGGCATCTTTTCGCAGTCTGAGCTCTGGGTGCGGTTACAGCCCAGAGCCACTGACTAAATCATTGGTCTGCTGCGTGCTTGGTGAGAACTGGAGCAAATTGGTGCAAGTCGCCATGCTGTACGTGTAAGAGGCATTGGTAATGCCTAGAACAAGTTTGAATCCGCCGTGATAGGCAAGATATGTCGATATAGTCAATGGACTGCACAAATAATTAAGATGTAGTTATCCATGTTATTTTTAATAAAGCAGTTAGTATGAAGTTGAGCTTGAGTTGCCAGATATAGACTTGGCTCCCAGCGTGGTATCTATCAAAATTTATAGCGAAGAGAATAGGCTTGGTTGGAGGAGCAATGACTTGACATAAACCGTCTCTATCATTAAGACATAGGAACTCGAAGCGATTTTACCTTTAATTGATAGTTATCATTTATGCCATACAGAACTGTTTGACTTTCTCCAAGCCGGTTTTCCGCCTCCTCAGAAGCCTCAGAGACTAATGTGAATACTATTAGGAGTTGGGATTTTATTAACATCGGGTGGTATACAGCTCCAGATGGACGATGGTGCGTATCGTAGAAATACAAAGGCCTGGTTTACTGTTGGTCCTTGATTTAATTATCCAAGCAAACTTATGCTTACTAAATATAGTATAACTCTTATTCCCTGAACAAGTTAGTAAGAAAAGCAGGGTTGCCCAGGGGCTAAGCACCGGGAATAACTTCCGCAGTACAGACACTCCAGCCGGCTGGGACGTATTATTCGGATTGCTCACTGCTGCCCGGCATCTGCGGGAGGCCGAACGGCCCGTGGCTCCTACAAGAACCGCCCGCAGCCTGAGAGTGAGCTGAAGGAGTGAGCAGAGTCAGGCCATATGCTCCAGCTGGGCCTGATCTTTGTTGCAAGATCTCGGTTCGCCTCCGCCCTCCCCGGGGAAACGACAGGCCCTGCAGGCTACGGCCCGTGGCCTACGGGGCTTTTTGGGTCCGAATCCGCATTTTTCGCGTTCGCTTCGGCAGCTTGGTTGCTCTCCGGGAGTCCGGCTCATGGCCTGAGCTTGCAGTCAACCAGGACAATCGTATGAGCTACGTCTCAGAGACCAGAACCCGTGGCAGGGGGGGAATAAGCATGTTCAGTGAGATCCACGAGCGAAGGGTGCATTGCCATCTCATCTCGTTGCCTGCACTCTTTACGGCATAGTTACGCGATATATCTCATGATGATTTTGAGTCACTCTTCTTCTTCTTGCCACGTCCATCTTTGTGGGGAATCTATGCTAACCCCGTATTGACGCCCAAGATAGCAGCCCAGTCATCTAAGCTTATCCGCGAATGTGTTCAAGTGGTGTGAGATGCCACAGCCATATTCGGTATCCGTGCCAGCAAGGGTGGCTATCCCCTTTCAAGGCCAGCATAATGAATCCCAGATCATGGGCAGACCTTTATACTCTTGGCTCGTACCAGCGCGACTTGGCCAACGAGTGCTCCTTCGGGATCGCCTTCAACACCGGACACCGCGTCATACGTTGGCGTTGATGCTGAAAACATGGCATCTCGTATAAATTGCCTTGACCACCCGGTACTCACTTATTCATCAAGATCTTCAATCTTCAGTTCAAGACTGCTCTTTAGATTCGGTCTACAAGGCCCTGTTATTTCTCAGACTTCATCAGCTCTCTTCACGTCATGAGTCCCCTTGATAGAAAACCCGTCGACGCAGGCCCCCTTTCACGCGATCGTAAGTACACCTCATGGCTTGTCCCAAGAACGGCCCATGAGCTTCAACACCGCCCAAATAACACATGGCTAACCAATGCCAAAAGCAACTCCCGTTACATTCGATGATCGGACGACTATCGGGCCAAAATCCGTCTGTCCTTCCTACTCAAACGACGAAGATGTAGAACTAGGCAAGAAGCAAGGCTCAGAACCACCAGATGAACCCCCGGAATCAGAGAAACCGGGTGCATCTCCGAGCGACGCGGATACGGGCTCCGTGACACTTGACGAGAGCAATATTGTCTGGTGGGATGGCGACGACGACCCAGAGAATCCACTCAACTGGCCCAGGTGGCTGAAGATCAGCAATGTCGTCCTCATTAGTCTCCTCACCTTCATAGAGCCGCTTGCCTCGTCCATCTTTGCGCCTGGTGTCCCTCAGCTAATGCAAGACTTCAAGAGCAGCAACACCGAGCTCGCTGCATTCGTCGTCTCCGTCTATATCCTCGGATTCGCCTTTGGACCTATGGCTCTGGCCCCCATGTCTGAGATGGTAGGACGCATACCCGTGTACCATGTCTGCAACGTTCTATTCGTCGCTTTCACGGTAGCGTGCGCCGTTGCGCCGTCCCTCGAGTCTCTTATCGTCTTCCGCTTCCTGTCCGGCACTTTCGGTGCTGCCCCCATGACAAATGGAGGCGGCAGTATCGCCGACATGTACAGGCCAGAGGACCGCGCCACGGTGATGGCAGCCTTCGCTACTGGCCCTCTGATCGGCCCCATCATCGGACCTGTCATTGGTGGTATCCTGACGGACGCGAAAGGATGGCGTTGGGACTTCTGGGTCATCGTTATTGTCAGCGGTGCCGTTGCTCTGGCCATGCTGTTGG
This sequence comes from Fusarium cyanostomum, assembly GCA_014824385.1. Taxonomy (NCBI): domain Eukaryota; kingdom Fungi; phylum Ascomycota; class Sordariomycetes; order Hypocreales; family Nectriaceae; genus Fusarium; species Fusarium cyanostomum. The sequence goes on along the minus strand of JABCKW010000152.1, from coordinate 1,031 downwards.
TGATGCGAGAAAGCTTTGCACCCATCATCCTGGAGCGAAAAGCCAAGAGACTGCGAAAAGAAACTGGAAACCAGGAACTCCGATCAAAGCTGGACACTCGGCTCTCGAACAAGGATCTTTTCAAACACTCCATCACTCGACCATGCAGACTTTTGGTCTTCTCACCTATCTGTCTTGTTTTCGCCATCTATCTTGGAGTGGTGTATGGTTACTCCTATCTCTTATTTACATCCATGACTTTCGTCTTCAAGGACATCTACCACTTCAACACAAAGATCGTTGGCCTTGTTTACCTGGGCCTCGGCGTCGGAGCTCTTATAGGAATGAGCTGGTTTGCATGGGATAGTAACAGGGAGGTCAAGAAGACCCTTGGTACGGACCAGCTGAAGCCTGAGTTGCGCCTCAGGCTGCTTCCTTCAGCAGCAATCATTTTGCCCATTGGGTTCTTCATCTACGGCTGGACGGCCGACTACAAGACACACTGGATGGGCCCCATCATCGGCTTGGGCATTATCGGCGTAGGTAAGTTTTGTCTAATTCCCAAAAAGCTGGGAATCCCGATGAAAGAGGCCACACAGACTAACAGCGCTCGACTCTAGGTGAACTGATCAGTTTCATGGCCGTCTCTGTGTATCTCGTTGATGCCTTCGAGCTATACGCCGCGTCAGCACTTGCAGCAAACACCATCTTTCGATCACTTGCGGGAGCGCTTTTGCCCCTTTGCGGCTTGCGAATGTATGACAAGCTTGGGCTGGGCTGGGGGAACAGTATGCTTGGTTTCATCGCTGTACTGCTCATCCCTGTGCCCTTCGTCATCAACCGATATGGCGAGAGGTTGCGCAAGAAGTATGAGATTAAGAACCTCTAAGTCGGGTTGATAATCGCTACATTTGGATTGATTTTGGAGTTCTGGATTATTACTGGCATTAGAAGGCGCAGAGAGATAGAGCAGATCTGATATCTTTCCATTCTTTTCTTCGCCAGCTGAAATCCCGATAGGTTGCGCAGGGTTATACACCTCTCATTACTTC
>JABCKW010000151.1:0-23385 GCA_014824385.1 Fusarium cyanostomum | reverse complement strand
GATGACAGGAGAACGATTGGATCCCTCACGCGTGTGCTTACTGGGCTGTGTATGCAACTAAGAGAGATATATTGATCTGTTTTTGGCCTTATATTCAATACCCGTAGGTAGATCAAGGCAGCTCAGTAGAGAGAGAAACACAGCAATTAACACAATAGAGGCATCATGCCCAATGCCACAAGCACAGCAACCAAATCTAGTAGACTTCCCAGTTGCATCGCGATATACAGCAGCAGCAGCAGCATCATGCCTCAACCAACCTTACTGTTCAAAATGAACACCTTTCCAATTGAACCCAAGAGATAAAATGGCCTACGGTTTTGGCGTTTTCGGGCAAATGCATGGTTAGGTTCAATGAAAGCTTGATTCAAGAAGAACAGCAAGTCTGAAACGTAAAGTGATGCAGTGCAATCTGCATGTATATCAAAATGCAAAATACAGTAAGAGAAACACAGCAGAAAATAAACACAGCAGCAGTTTGGGCCCTGTATGAATCGCACATTCCTAGTTGATGTTGCAAGCAGAAAAGAACGAAAGAAGGCGTATGATTCTTCCTGCTCTATTCACCACCAGGGCTTTCCCAATCGTCAGTGCTGCTATCGCCATCCGAGTTTCCTCGAGCGCGCTGGTGACCGTGAAGGAAGGAAGAAAGGAAGGGAGAAAGCGGAAGATGACTCATTCCCGGATGGTTGGCGAGTAATATGCTGAAGCAAATTTTGTTGCTGGTTTATGCAGAGCCTATGCGGTTGAGGTTAATGACTACGTGGTAAGAGTCATTACTTTGACGCACACCTCGACTTTGAACACGGTGGCTCGAGCGATAATGACGACGGGCAATGCCGCAATGAGCAGTGCCGCCTTCTCTCTGCTGAAGAGGCCACGATTGCCACGATTTGAAAGTGAAGTGAAAGTGAAAGTGAAAGGGCAAGGGAAAGGACTTAAGAGGCGGAAGGAGTCGGCGAGTTGCGGTACTTGTAGGGGAAGGCGGGAAAGACCAGAACGCAGTGAAAGGCTCGCAGTTTCTCTGTAGTTGGAAATGCATTGGCCCAGGCTGTCATCTACGTGCCGACACCAAGGCATCTGTCGCCTGATAATTCTCCCCGTAGGAGGTAGATAACCTAATAGATACGAACAGAGAAAAGAATAACTGCTTTGTTGTAGCCCATTCTTACCAAGCAGACAAGAGAACCAGCAAAAGGGATGGTCTGGCAGCCAAGATAGCAGGAGGAAAGACGGAAGAAGTAACCTACCTCATCTCTTTCTTACCAAGAGCTCTACTTCCTATCTCATCAACCCGAGTCATCCTCCAGGCAAGAATCGCTCTCCATCGTGAGAAGACACAGAAAGTGCGATCCCTACTGCGCTCGACTACAAAACCCCCTTCGACTCTGCCTCCAGCGTCCTCCGCTTCCAGCTCCATTCTCATCTTCCTCATCTTCTCGACCCTCCCCCAAGACTTCAGCCGTCTTCCTCTTCTCGACCCTCCTCTAAGACATCAGTCGTCTTCCTCTTCTTGCTATTCCCCTCGCTCTCCACCCCCAGCGTCCCTCAAGTCGGTCCGCCTCCATCTGCATCTTCCCAGCTCTGCTCCGCGATATCGGTCGTCTTCCCTTCCTTGCCGTTCTCCTTACGCTCTGCTATCCCATTTCGTTGGCATCATCTCAGAAGACATATACGCTGTTGTTTCATCGCCAAGCCTCAGCCCGGTTCGACATACACAGCAGTGTCTCATCACTGATGAGCTTCTAATCTCAGGTATGCACTTCCTCAGTGACCCGGGCGGATCTTCAGTGAAGAAACCGCTAATCTACTGAGCGCACACCTATGTAGCAGGCGCTGTGCGGTGCAGACCAGTGTCATCCATCTGAGAAGTGAGGCTTTGGGGAGAAGAAGTCGGGTTCATTTTTTTTCCCTTCGGGGTTTTCCTTACCTACTACCCGTGACATTCACGTGGGGCTAACAAAAGGAAAAATGTGTTTTTATGTTCCGATCCTTCGCCGCCGACTACCATGACTTCAGAACTCATGATTAGCGAGAGGCGGGACCAGGCATTTGTTGGGGAACGGGTCTTCCCAGAAGAAGTGGCAGCGAGAGAGGGAACTGTCGAATGGCTTGGGTCTTGGCGGTAGATGGAATGGTGCAATGGAGAACTGTACTGTAGAGTAGACTTCACTCAAGACTCGGTTTGACTTCCCTCTCGATGGACAAGCGATCATTTGTTTCACTATTTTTGTTCCACTTTGCTCTATTGTCTTGACTAGCTTCAAGAGTCGAGTTTGTTGCTTTCACGAATATGCATTCCGCTGTTCCAGGCTGCAGTTGTGCCGTAGATCTCTGCCTCCTTCTGTAGCCGAACCTCAAACCCATCATGTTTCACCACGTCAAACATTTCCAGCTGTGTCAGCCTTATCCAGGCCATCGGTGCCCTCTCTTTCTCCATCATTACCTTTGTGCTCATGTGCCGTGAGACCCGTGACGTCGAGAGGATCTCGCCTGAGCTGCACTCTTCCCGGACAGTACTCAAGCGCATCCAAGAGGACGCTGCCGACCAAAGCAAGACGTTTCCCATGGTTCTCAAGCCATATATCTCGGGTATTGTTGCTGGCTATAACTCGGTCGTCCTCCAAGTCGAGAGTTGCATCACAAAGTACTAGGATGGCCTGGACTATGAATGGGCAGGATGACAGGAGAGGATGCGTGTAAGCCTCGAGGCCCATGAATCGGCGCTGCGACTGGCCTTGGATATGCTCAATTTGTACGTGCCGATCGTCTATGCTACTGTGTGGGACAAGGCTGATGCAATTCTCTTGCATCAGGACTCCGACCAGAGACGTAAAGGCTGATGCAACCGAGATTCAAAACGATAGGGCCTCCATCAACGACGATACTGTAAGTCGATTACGTCTCCAGTCTCAAGCCAAGACCTACGTGGAGTCGTGCGATTGGCTGTATGACGAGAAGAATCCCCGTCCTGGTTTCTTTGCACCCTTGTAGCGACCATGTATCATGGTCCATAGAATAGCATCAACTCCTCATTCTCGAATATTCAACTCTCATTAGTATCAAACAGGTTTCTCAAATAAGCCGCACCAGAAAACAATGTCGTAAGCGTCATCTCATAACTCTTCAATAAGGTCCCTTGGCTGGCTTCTTGCCGTTGGGATCGAAGCCGCTGGCCTTGCTCACGGTATCACCATAGGTGCTTTGCGTGTCTTTACTGTTCCCCTCCCTCGTAGCAACGAGGCCAGCGTTGCTATCCGCCCCTCCCACAATGATCTCGCCACCTCCCTTGACCTTGCCGACAACCATACCCCTAGCAACGCTCTTGAGGATGGCCCGACGCGAGACTCCTGTAACGTCGATGTAGACAAGTCCTACATTCTTGAAGCCACCTCCCAGATTCCGCGATACGTCGCCAGCCTCGTCGCCCCAGCGATGACCAACTACAGTAGTCACACTGGATGACGTACCTGTGAGCAGGTTACGACCAGCTTGTTCAATACCATCAACAACGGTGTTGAAGGCCATCAAGCTCTTGTTGAGCATGCCAGGCTTATAAGTGTCGATTGGGTTCCCGTCTTTGTCATAGCCTCGAGCTCGTCCATCCTTGCGACGGGTGACGCTCGCACCAAAGTTTTGGGCCAAGTTCCCGACCATGCCGACGGTGGAGGATGAAAATGTAGCAGCTCTATCGGAGAAGTTGTTGATGCGGCGGATGCGTTCATGAGTAGTTGGCGCGAACGTGACAGGCTTAGCAACCGGTTTCGTGTTTTTGGTAAAACTCTCGGCTTGGCTCTGAAGTGTCCTGGAAACGATATCGGACGTCGTGACGATAAGGCGGGACGCCTTGGAAGCGCTTGAGACTATTGCGGACTTGTGGTAGGCGGGATGTAAGTCCATCTCCGTGTATGGCTGCGAAACAGGCTGCACAGAAATGTTCGGACCACCATCCGCAGGAAAAGCGATTTCAACAGGCTCTACACGACTGTTAGTACCTGAAAAATCATGGATTCGGTAGAGGCTTCTGGACATACCTTTCGAGCCAGGGCGAATGGCACTGTCTTCTACCACCTGGTAGGAGTCGGTGAGCTCTCCGATGACGCTACCATCTTCCTCATCAACAAGCACAATTCTGCCTCCGGTATGAGAGCTGTGGCTGCCTTGAACATAGGCTTCTCCTGGACTGTAGTCGGCTGGGTTATAGGCGGGCAGTTGTTCGCCAGCAGCCTCACGTTCCTTGGCCGTAGCTGCCTTGGAGGATCTCTGCTGGGGTGGAGGAGCTCGCTCGAGGAAAGCAGTACACTGGGCGAGGATAGTCTCGAAGGTGTCGACGTCCTCCTGGACACTCTTTCTGCTATCGGTGGGTGGGAATTCGATGCGAGTAAAGGCGCCGCTTTCGGGTCCGAGATCCCAGCGGGGAATCAAATAGCTCGTGGGTGGTTGGTGATAAATCTGGGTTGTCGCAGGCAGAGGAAGATCGAGCTCGGGAGGGAGATGTAGGTGAAGATAGAAGTCCTCCTCGCCATCGGAGCCAACCCCTGAGGGTTCATTGAAGCCCGACGAAGTTGGAACCATGAGCAGCGACAGGGTTTGCGGCCCCGAAGGGGTGAGAGATCGCTCTTTTCCATTGGAGAGGTGATAGGCATGGATGCCCTCCACGGCATAGAGAAGCTTCGGATCCTGTGCAAGCAGGTGTTAGTATAGAGGAAGCGGCAAACAAAGGCGAGGTATAAATGTCATGGATAGCTGCCATGATGCGCTCGGGAGGCCAGTGGTCTACTTACGTTGTGCCCGGAAGCCATATTGCTAAAATCCGATAGTCTATTGAAAATGACGAAAATGACGCCGATGGTTTGAGGGCAGAGGGAAAATAGGCTCAGGCCAAAGAGTAGGTAGAAGAAGGAAAAAGGAGAAGGGTCCAAAGCTTGGAACTCGCGAAGTTACAGAGATGGAGGGGTCGGTTTTATGACAGCGCTCAGGCCATAGATGGTCTCAGACAAGCGCGATGCGCGGCAGCGCAGCAGCAGCAGCAGAGCAATCGACTAAAAAATAGCTTGGATTACGGCGGCTGTTGCATACAGTTGATTTGAGCGGCCGAGAGGGCCATCACCAAAAAGGAGGGCGCCTGTGGGCGCTTATGCTGTGAGCTGTGAGGCCTCTGGGAGGAGGCGACGTCATTCATTGGTGGGTGCAATTAATTGATGGTGCCGCCACCTCGAGACGAGCGAATGGTATTGGGTTGCTGGTTCTGGCACTATTTTTCGACGTACATAGAGTACGTAGTAGGTAGGTAGCCACTGCCTAGCCCATTCTACTTCTTTTGAAATCCTAGAGAATCAAGATTGATTGATTGTTGAGAGCTGGCAAGCTAGCTCAAGAATGCGTGTGCAGCAGGCGAAGTACCTACCTAGGGACTTTAGTTAAGCTTAAAGTGCCCGCTCGCTACCTAGTACCTACCTAGGTGGCTCGGACTTCAGCTTGGCGGCCTGAGTACCAGCACGTCACCGCGGACCGGGAGGGGGTGGTGAGATACAGGGGTGTACCCCAGCCATGGATGATGCCAACCGCTGACGTATGCATTTCTGCAAATAAAACGTTGGAGGTAGCACACTGACGAGATTTGCAGACTGGAGAAAATAGAACAGAGTTGGAATTGTTCCATTTCTGCAACCGTCAGCACTCAACTCGAAGTTTGCTGCAAATGCTGCAAGACTCTGACTAACGTTAGGTACATTAATTTACCAAGTAAAATGAAGTAAACGCCTGCATCTCCATACACATCAGCCGAGAAACAATACCAACTTCACTGAGCCTTTAAATAAGTTACCAGTTTTCCGGAGCTAAGACTCAATCGTGGTTGGCTACCAGTTATCTAGTGTAGCCACCGATCTCACTTTATTAGCTGACGGCTATCCGTACAGCTTCCGTGTTTAAGCTGCGGGCACGATCCTATAAAACATGAACCGTGTCTTTCACAGTTCAATACGCCCCTGTCCTCGACATTGCGCTACTTACTGTATCATGCACCGAGGCTGTCAGGTGTCAACTACACGGTATGGCTAGATTACAATATGAACGTTGAGAAAACTACTCGGTTATACCAAGGATGCCCCGACTTTTAGCAATGATCGCGCCATTGACGAGTAACAGGTTACGCAGTGTCGTCCTTGCTATCATCCTGATCTTGATGTATTCTTAATCCATTTGTCAAACCATAGTCGGCGCTGGAAAGACTCGCCAATGTCGCTCAGTATGAGCTCGAGACGCGTAGAGGATGTGCTTGTTTGTTGGAGAAGCTGTGATGACTCATTCAGAACGTGAATGTGTGTTAGAGCTGCGCAACAAGGACACAAGACGATTCAAGTACAATTGCAGGCGCTCTAACCCTTGAGTTTCATCTTCTTCGTTAGCTCTTTTAATCTCGTGAGGCTCCTATTATCTCTGCTAAACAGCCTTGGACCGTGAGATTCTCCCGAAGACGTCGTCAACGTCTCCATTTGCCATATCCACCGAGGTGCGGGACCTGCTACCGCGTGGTGAACACCACGAGTCTCTGTCTAGATCTGTTTTAGGAACCACAATTCCCTGCTTCCCGGTATCCACGCTGTGGCAGATTCGGCTTCAACGGACAACTGACAGTCGTCCGCCTTCGGCGCCCATAAGGAAGCGCCGCAGTAGGGACTAACGGCCTTTAAATCAAGCCCTGTTGGTTTGTTTTGTGAGGTCGGCTTTATGGCCATGTGCACCCATCACTTCCCCACGATGGATAAATAGAAACGGATCACAATCCTAGAAAACGCGGAACAGCACACAGATGCGAAAACGAACGTGTTCGAAGGAGCGACAGCAGGGGCGCCTTATCAGGCTCTGTACGGATGGACAAGTTATCTCTTAGGAGTGCAAACTACTCTTCATGCCTCGAAGAAATGAACCAATACTTTACGGAAGCCAAGAGCGAGATTCATAGACAGCCCGGCAACAACACCACCGCGTCTGAGCCATCTTTTGGGAACAGGCGACTTAGCGTACGTCTTGATGGCGACCCGGGCTACGATGACAGATTGCGAGGCGATGGGCATAGCGAAGCCCCTCAGTCTCTTTCAGAAGACGCATGGCGGTTGTGACAAGAGGAAGGGTCTGATATGTCGCGCGGGAGAACCAATCTAGGAACCTCTACATTCGATGGGCCGCCAGACGGCCATCATATGGCATCGAATTACACCCATGGCAACAACAAAAGCCCTACAATTTCATTTGCGGTAGTTGGTAATTTATCTGACCTACGCTCTGGATTAGTGGGATCCCCTCCCCTCTTCATATTTCAGACTCTTGAAGAGAATTGTGCTGGCAAAGGAACCTATCTATGCAATCCAACCAAGCCCGCCACCTCGGTGTCAAGAGTCAATTGCTTTTGCCTGCCAGGTGGTATCAATAAAGATTCCTTCCAAGAGGGGATCTCATAATTCTCAACAGGGTACCTCGAGATTATTAATGGCAGTGGATTATAAAGGTTTGAATGACTGGGAGGAGTTCTTAGGTGCGGGTTCCTTGGGGCCAGCTCCCCTGAATGAGATGGGAGGAAAAGGAAGTGTCTAACGGCCGAAAAAGCGCAGGAGTTGATGTGGCATTCTGTAACATGTTCTTTGATCAAATCGGCGGTGAATACCCTGAACGGACACTTTGTAACTCTTTTGTAGGCATCTAGGCCTACCTTATATAATTGGGGGAATTATGGGCATATGGGAAGGGTGTACCTAGGGAAACCGCGGTAGGAGCTTGTTGCCCGCCTCAGTGATTCAAAAAGGCAGGAACAGGTTACTCGGCCCCATCGCGTCTCAGGCCCATTATTACGCTTACGGCAATCGCCCACACGAACAAGACAACGGCAATTGGAAATTAACTGAGTATCGGAGGTCCGCCCGTACGATTCTTGACCGGCCCGGGTCGCATACAGCCGGCAAGCCCTGCCAGAACCAGATCAGAGCTATTTGGACTGATACTTACTTGGAGCGGGTCTCTCAGCGTGGGATGGGCCGGATGGCTCACTAATCGCTCGCCACTCTGAGTTGCACGGCAGCCTCGTCGAAGCTTTGTGAAACCAACAGGAGAGCTCCAAGCATGACATCGGGATCAAACCACCATCGCCAAGACAGGCAAATGCATGTCACCAAGCCCAGAATGATTACCCTGGTCTGATGCTGGGCTCTTAGTGGACGAGTCCAGGGAGGGGCTGGAGTTGAGGGAGGTGCACGGCGATTTTCGGCGCATCAGGTTGATATTGCATCTTATCTTCAGATCGGCGAACCCCGTTCCACGTGCAACCCACGGACGACAATTATTTCCAAGTCGATGACCCGTACAACCCGGTTTTCTTGTCCCTTGGAAAGGGAGTGCCGAGGTAGCCGTGGTTTCTGCAGCTGATCGTGGAGCCGGCTCCAGGAATGCTGGGAGCTCTGGCAGATGGGGACCGAACATGGGATGTCGTGCGTACAAGGCGCTCAGCCGAGTTCCTGGATCCTCATCTCCTCAAATATCCGGGGTAGGATATTTGATCACGCAGGATAAGGCTGAAGATCAGAAGAACCATGCACAACAACGAGCGCTATTGATATTTTAAATACCCGACGCCAATTAAATGGGCCGACACCATCGATCCCTTCTTCGAGAAGTTCCACTGGCTACAATTGCTCAAAGCATCCCGCGAAGCTGATCCCCTCGGAGTTGGCCTCGTGAGCTCTCCCAACTTCACCTCCCACGCGCGTGGGGCGTGGGGCGTTCCGCTGATGACGCCCTGATTTGCCAGCTCCCGACCTCTCCCACTCTCACTCCACAAGCGCTGGTGCTTGGACTTTTGGAGCTGCAGCCCATGACAAACTTATTTCGAAATGGTTCACGATGAGAGGGCCCGGTAGCATGATTCCATATCCGCCGTGCCGAAACTTGCGGAACGGAGGTGCAGTTGCTTTCTTCGGGGCACAACCGGCTTTCATAAGCTACGTTCAAGTGGACCGCTGTTCCTGGCTCAGACATCTCATTGTTGCCCATTCGGTATCATGACGACTCCCTGAACTAAGAATAGTGTAGCGCCCCCCGCGTCGTTTGGCTGTGAGCCTGTGGCCGCCGCCTGCTCTGCTGTGACGCCTTGCCCCCAAGGTGAGGAGTTCTCCACTAAGGAGGCAGAGATCCTCAGGTACCTCCGAGCTGTTGGATTGGGGGAAGGACTACTGATGAGAGCTACGCCCTTCGAGGCGCCTCTCCTCGCGCGATATAAATCATATTCTCTCCCATCAATCCATGTCCCGTTTCGAGCTGAAGCGTCCTCTCTGTTTGTTCGTGATCTATGTTTGCTTTGCAATGCCTTCTATCACCACATCCCCAGCTGCCCTTCAAGGGGCAAAGCCAGCAGCCAACAAGTCATCATCGGATTTGTCAAATATCATTGACATCCGTGGTGAACATGTTGAGATCAACTTGAAGGACCAGGTGGTTTCCATGTTCAACCCTGAGGATGGACCACGCAAGCTTCCCACGCTCCTCTTATACAACGAGAAAGGGCTGCAGCTGTTCGAGGACGTACGTTGATCCCGTTAAAAGTTGCCCCCTCACCATTACTTATATCGGACCAGATCACGTATCTGGATGAGTACTACTTGACCAACTATGAGATCGAGGTTCTTGAACGGTCATCTGCGGAGATTGCGAGTCAAATTCCTGAGGGCTCCATGGTGATTGAGTTGGGAAGCGGGTCAGTTAGTTCCTTGAAGAACGCCAATTGTGGCCTCTAACAAGACCAAAGGAATCTGCGCAAGGTTTGTCTGCTTCTGCAAGCCTTTGAAGATCTCGCAAAGTCCATTCAATACTTTGCGCTGGATTTGTCTCGCGACGAACTGGAGCGCACCCTGGCCCAGGTTCCCGACTTCAAATACGTTTCGTGCCACGGCCTTCTGGGCACTTATGATGCTGGAAGAGAATGGCTGAAGCATCCCTCCCTTACTGGACGCTCTAAGTGCATTCTTCATTTGGGTTCCAGTATTGGTATGTCTTCATGAGCGTTTTCGGGCTTGCTGAATATTAATGTCGCGACTGTAGGCAATTTCTCTCGAGGCGAGGCCGCCGCTTTCTTGGGAGGCTTCGCAGATGTCCTTCAACCTTCTGATTCCATAATAGTCGGCGTCGACTCTTGCAGCAACCCGGCCAAGGTCTAGTGAGTCAAATCTGTCCCCTCAACGTCAGCCTATCTAACAGTGTTACAGTAATGCGTACAACGGTGTGTAATGGCTTCTGCCAGCACAAAGAGTCTATGCTGATGCGGCAGTGTTTCGATGCAGATTCAAAGGGATTGACCCACCAGTAAGCCAATCATAGCTCTGCATGGCCCCTTCTCAGGACTGACAAAATATGCAGATTCATTCTCAACGGACTTGCCCATGCCAATGACCTCCATGGCGAAGAAATCTTCCAGGCGGACGAATGGAGGGTAATCGGCGAGTACGTCTACGATGTAGAAGGGGGCCGACATCAAGCGTTTGTTGCGCCCACTCGACCCACGGATGTCCTCGGATCAAGAGTCATGCCTCACGAGCGCATCGAGATTGAGCAGAGCCTGAAGTACTCTGAAGAAGAGAAGAGAAGACTCTGGACGTTGGCTGGTCTGACCGAGATGAGTTGTTGGAGTCGGGGAGACGAGTATGGTAAGTTGCATCTCCTCTCTCCTCGTGATCAATATTCCCACCCCGGAAACTTGTATTTTGAGGCCATCGGATTGGGTATGACCCGGTATACCCCGCGAATCATGATGAGACATGCAACTTGTGAGACGACAACTGCATATGGGATTCTCTTCGTAGCTCCGGTCGGCAAGTGTAAGACCGGCGTGGATAAACGCTCAAGGCGACATGGGGGTCTTTAAAGATAGAGATAGTTGAGACCGCGTTGAGACAAGCTGACAATTACACAGGAGTTCACATGTTGCAAAAGTCGAGTATGTCGTTCAGCCAGATCCCCTCCCTCTACGCCCCAGGGCCCCTTCCGACAGTCCAGGACTGGGAGGCGTTATGGAAAGCATGGGATGTTGTGTCTAAGGGCATGCTTCCTGATGAAGAACTTAATGAGAAGCCTATTAAGTTGCGAAATGCCTGCATCTTTTACCTCGGTCACATTCCGACTTTCCTCGACATCCAGTTGACCAAGACTACGGGACAAGCTCCAACTGAACCCGTATCCTATTACTCTATCTTCGAGCGGGGAATCGATCCTGACGTGGACAATCCTGAACATTGCCATTCACACTCCGAGATTCCTAACGAATGGCCGCCAGTTGAGGAGATCACAGCTTACCAAGGCAGAGTCCGCTCGCGGTTGCAGGCGCTGTACAGAGATGGCTCGAACAAGATCCCCAGGGACATTGCGCGAGCCATCTGGGTCGGGTTTGAGCATGAGCTAATGCATATTGAGACATTACTCTATATGATGCTCCAGAGTGACAAGACGCTACCGCCACCTCATACAGTTCAGCCGGATTTTGAGAAGATGGCTAAGCAGGCGTATGAGGCAAGGGTGCCAAACGAGTGGTTCAACGTTCCTGAACAGACCATTCCCTTGGGCATGGACGATCCCGAGGATGGCACTGATCCTACTTGTCATTTTGGCTGGTATATTGGGTGCCTCTGCTCATGATCACAATGAAACTAACCTCGTAAACAGGGACAATGAAAAGCCTACCCGAGAAGTAAAGGTGCATGCTTTCCAGGCTCAGGGGCGGCCCATCACCAACGCAGAGGTATGGCATGTCGATACAGAACACTTACAGGGCTCTAACAAGCACCCCAGTACGCTCAATATTTGTACAACTCCAAGATCGACCGTATCCCAGCATCCTGGTCTTCGGAGCTATCCGAGAAGATGAACGGAAATGTCAATGGTGGCCATGCGAATGGCCATTCCAATGGACATGCAAATGGGAATGGTCACTTCGTTAATGAAGTTCCCGACTCGTTTGTCCAGGGCAAGTTTGTCCGAACCATGTACGGCCTTGTGCCCCTCAAATATGCGCTCGACTGGCCCGTCTTTGCTTCATATGATGAACTCGCAGGCTGCGCATCTTGGATGGGTGGCCGGATTCCTACCTTTGAGGAGGCCAAGAGCATCTACTCCTACGTTAACAAGCAGAAGTTGGCCGAGGCGGGACGCATTCTCTCAAAGACTGTCCCTGCAGTTAATGGGCAAGTATCCCCTAACTGGACATATTCTGTTCCCTAATGCTAACGAATACAGTCACCTCGTCAACGATGGTGTCGAAGAGACACCGCCATCCCACCCCCCTGCTTCGGTCAAGGACAGCTCTTCAGAGTTGTTCCTTGACCTAACCGGCGCCAACGTCGGCTTCCGACATTGGCACCCCATGCCCGTAACGTCCCAGGGCAACAAGCTTGCAGGCCAGTCCGAGATGGGCGGCGTGTGGGAATGGACGAGCTCGCCACTCGAGCGACACGAGGGCTTCGAGCCCATGGCGCTGTATCCCTTGTACACCACCGACTTCTTTGACGGGAAGCACAATGTCGTGCTGGGCGGCTCATGGGCTACACACCCCCGCATTGCGGGACGGGCGAGTTTTGTGAATTGGTATCAGAGGAATTACCCGTATGCATGGGTTGGTGCTCGATTGGTACGGGATACTTGAGCATCCCAGTATTAATGCGCGGATAAGGGTGGTAGCGGGAAGGGTTTCCTAACGTATACGAGCGGCTGTATCAGGTAGGGGCCGGTATGTGGCTTGCTTGTGTATATTCTGTCCTTTTAGCAGTAATGTTGTACCCGGGTCCAAATTGTCATAGTAGGATGAAGAGGAGGACTGCCACTCTCTGAGAATGCAAATTTATTCTGATCATCTATTCATCAATATACGTAGTTGAGTGACCGTGACTTTTGAACTCCTCTATCAAAGACTGGTATAATGATAGCATGTGTTTTGCCCTTGTTCATTATGATATCTTACTCTCCTTCCTCCGCCATATGGTCGATCAGTTCCAGCTTTTGTCCCGAGTCCTTAGCAGAATCCCATGCGTTATAAGACAGGTCTTAAATACAAACGCACTTCTGATCCTAGAACACCGCTCTCGGGCCTGAGAAGTTGAGAGCGCAGCGTATTGCGGTTGAGAGAGTTAAGCAATGGCTTGACATAAGGGCTCGGTGAGCTGAAGATGAACCATCCTAGCCTCTGGTGAGGACTTGTCTCCCAGCTTGTGGGAAAGGCCCTCGGGACTAGGATCGGCGCGGCGCTGTGTATTCGCGTCAACCGCGCTGTTCAGCCGTTTAGACTCCCGTAGATGTCGAGCAACTGCTCAAACACGTAGCCGGGAAGCTTAATCCCGTTCTCAGTGATGAGCTTGGAGATGAAGTCAGGGGGCTACAGTTGACTGTTAGCAATGCTATATACACCAGAGGATCGGCAAGAACAAAGAGGTGCTTACAGTAAAGTCGACAGCATCGACGGGCTGTGTGCTCTTGGCATCGATAGAAAAGTCGAGAATATCCTGCTTGAAACCAATGTCCCGCTGGTCCATAACAAACTTGCGTGCAAACTTGTGGGTCTCGACAGCGACGTAGAATGGCACGCCGGCCTGGGATGCCAGCTTGGAGATCTGCAGAGTGCCCATGCGGGAGATGATGCCGCCGTTGGAGGTGACGGCCTCGGCGCCGACAATGACCATGTTGACCTGGCGCAGCAGACCCATGACATAGGCGACCGAAGCCTCTGCGATCTCGGCCACTGGGATGCCCTTCTCGCGAAGCTCACGAACGACGCGGTCGCTCTCCTCGACACGTGTCTCCTCGCGGACGTAGATGACCTTGAACTTTGCCGCGCCGAGATTCTGCACCGCGCGCTCCAGGATTCCCACAACTGATCGCGAAGCACCATGCGTAAGGATACACTGCCCCTCATGGATCAGCCTCCACCCGGCATCCGCAATGCCCTGACGCGCGGCATTCGCTCTCTGGGCGAACAGCCTTCCGTTGCGGAGGAGATGCTGCCTCACGGCGTCGAAGCTGCCGTCCTGCTGGCGGAGCGAGGAGACGAGGTACTGCAGGAACAGATCCGTGCCGGCGGACAGGGGCACGGGGTTCGCGACGGAGGCTTTGAGGCGGTCGGAGTGGGCCTTCACAGTGTCGAGGGTCTCGAAGACGGTTGTGGAGGGGTGCGAGTTTAGCAGGGCGATGAGGGATTCGATGGCGGCGACGGGCTTGGTGAGGTGGGGGTCTGAGGAGAGGAGACTGCGGTATGTGGAAACGATGCTGGGAGCTGTTAGGGGATTGAAGTAGTGGGCGGGGGAGAGGAGGGACGAACTCAAAGTCAGAGGTTGAGGATGATTGCTGCCGCTCAGCTGGAGCGGCGGCTTGAAGCAAGGTTAGCAACGGAAGAAGATGGGTAGAGGCTGGAGAGTGTATTCACGTGTTGATTCGACCGTCGCCATGGTTTATGCCAGTGTGAGGGGCCGTCTTTTGGGAGTGGTGCCGTGAGCTTGAGGTGATGGTATTCCCAAGGCTTGAGTTTGGTGGAGGGGAGTTTTCCATGTTGGTGAGTCAGGCCCATCCAAGCTTTGGTCTGGCGGGGTGGGAGCGGGGCCGAAGCTGTCCGGCACAGCTGCTTTCAGGGACGAGAATTTACATGTCCCATATTAAACCTATCCAGTCTAGACTTATCCAAGTTTATAATAGCTCCTATCAATCTTATGACTGCTCGGTAAATAAGTTAGGAAATTATCTACCCTAACTTGGTATTTCTGGCTCTCTAGAGTTTCAAGTTCAGCCAGTTGAATCACATCACTTCATAGCGTGCCATGGCCCGGCGATCTACAGGATCCATCGCCAAGTCGCCTACCCTACAGTTCCGCCGTGGAACACGGTGCCCCGCGCTTTGCCCCTCCACCAGTGTGTCCCACTTCGACCTCGCAACATCGCCCCAACCATCCCATCCGAAGGTAGCTCCGTTTTCTTCTCACAATATTTCTCCCTAGAGACAAGACAAGTCCTCAGTATCATACATACCTCAATATCCAGTCCAACCCCATCAATGGAGCTTCTCGACCCCGCAACAGGCACCGCCCTCCCCAACGACGCCATCCAGCGCATCCTCTTCGTCGCCAACGCCGTCCACGTCTACAACATCCCCCCCCTGACCTCTACAAAGGGCTACAACGCCAGCACCTGGACCGACGATCCCAAGCGCCACATCTTCACCGCCCGTCTGCGCGTTGTCGAGACCGCCTACGAATCCTCCTCCACCGCCAGCAAGCTCAAGGTCGACGCCGTGCTCGAGGACCCCTCCTCGGGGCAGCTCTTCGCCGCGGCGCCGTACACGGCGCCTGGTGTCGTCGAGCCTGTGCTTGATAGTAGCCGCTTTTTTGCGCTGACGGTGCGGGATCCGCAGGGGAGGCGCGCGGTGCTGGGGATTGGGTTTGAGGAGCGGAGTGAGGCGTTTGACCTGTCGATTGCGCTGCAGGAGGCGCGCAAAGCTCTGGGCTGGGAGGGCGAGCAGAGCAAGCCGGCCGCGGCGAAGGAGCAGGAGGAGCGGAAGGACTACAGTCTGAAGGAGGGCGAGACCATCACAGTGAGCTTTGGCGGCTCAAAGTTCGGCAGGCGGAAACAGCAGGACAGTTCGCCCGCTGGAGGCTCAGGGTCGGGAGATTTGCAGTCCTTTGCGCTGCCGCCTCCGCCTCCGGGGCCCGGTGCGGCCAAGGGCTCGTCTGGCGGCTTCTCGTTACCGCCTCCGCCGAGTGCACAGGATATGAAGCAGCAGAAGAAGCAGTCGGCCAAGGACCTTGGATTTGATGATGGGCAGTTTGGAGAGTTTGCCTAGAGATTGGGTGGGTAGAACTGTGCATTAGCGACATGATTTGAAAACGTATATACATCCGCAACAAAAGATGGTCCAAGTTTGATGCCAAGGTTGGTATGCTATTAATGATATAATGAGGATGACTATCTACCACTAATGTACAAACTGTTCCCTTGCTTATTTTGCCCCTGATATTATATGCCATTTCCTCGCCGTATCAAATACATTGCCCGAAAAGAAGCCCTTGCTCAAGCACCTCCTCTGCCTCACGCTTCCGGCCACGCATTCTGAAGACACGGAAGGCTGAGTCGCCTTTCCCTGATGGCCATGACCCGGGCATCACTACAAGCCTCTGCCACGCCCATACCACACTCTGTCGTCTCAGGGACCGGGGTGTCGGCGGCAACTGGAGTCGTCGGGGTCGTTTCCGACTCGACACTTTCGCAGCCCGAGTCGGGGTCACATAGAAGATCCTCGCCTGCCTCATCAACCGTCTCCAAGCCATGAACAGTCTCCATCATGGGCTCCTTTTGGCACCACGACGGCTCAGCAAGTCGCTGAAAGTCACCAAAGTAGCTCATGGGAACAAAGTCCGCAGACGCCCCGTGTAGGGGTGTAGTGGGAGTGGGCAAGCCATAGGACATAGGGGACATGGCGCTGTAGACAGAAGGAGTTCCCACACTCGGGCTGTCAATGGGCCATGTGTGCTGATGCAAGGTCTGCGCCCACGTTTCGCGGCTTTGAATCTCCACGTACAGTTCGCCCAGACGGCCGAAGATGGCCTTCTCCTGCTCGACCGCTTCGTTGATCTTAGACTTGAGCAGACCCAGCTGCTTCCGCAGCCTGCGTCGCCCCTTGTCCCCATCAGGATACCGGAGCTGCGAGTCGACGGCAGAATACTGCCTGATCAAGTCCGCAGTCCGGCCAGATTGTTGCTGGAGAGAACTGGCGAGATATGCCCGTTCCACGTACAGGCTCTCGTACGGCCGTGGCGAGAAGATGAGATGGGAGTTGGTATGAGGCTGCTGACTCGCGTCGACTTGAGGAGGACGAGAGCGAGAACCTGACCGGCGTCTCCGATGCTTCTTCGGCGTAGAACGGCTAGATGCAGAGGCAACTTCTGACAGTGGTGTCTCCGGGATGGATTTGGGCCACTCGGGGAGAGTAGGACATGTCTCCGGCTTAGGGATAATAATGTTCAACTTCTCAGGAGGCGGGGTTATCCTGGCATCAATGAGTGGTAGTTGTATCATGTTGTGAATAGTGGAAAATGCGGCTTCCATCTTGATGAATACTGTACTTTTGTTGATGATAATGATAATGAGAAAGTCCTCAGTGGGAGAGAATCAGTACTCATCACTGATAGATATTCATCGCCGCTTCGTTCCGCTACCGACAAAGACCACTGCAAGGAAAGCTATATTAGGATGAGGGGGTTCAACGCTTTGTCGGTGGGATGCGCCCCGACAAAGGCAACAGCGACATCCGAACACATAGCCTGGCTGTTCTTTCGGGGCCTTCACCTAGCGCAACTTGTTGGTTGTTCCAGAAGCTGGCTGTGATCCATGCGAACTTGCCACACGCAAGTCCTCAATAGAACTGGCTTTAGCTTGTGGTATTGTTCGGTTGGAAACCAGGGACTGAACAGGTGCTTATGGGTCCAGAACGTTGGATCAGCCGATTTGCCTCTGAATGTTTCAATGAACAGGAGAAGCCAATTGCTCGCCCTGACCAGTGGTGGCGTCTTTAGCCCCCGAGATTGGCTTGATTTTGAAGCCCTGTGGCAAGGTTTATTCTCCGTGTAACCCCACGGTCCAACTGAAAGGCAACTTACTTCTCTCAGATGGCAAACCCATCATGTTTGGGTGGGTCGTTGAACCGCCAAAGTCCAGCATCCATGGCGGCTTTCCGGATTGAGGAGATCTCTTGATCCGTGACAGCGCGATTAAGGTCGGCGTATCGCACCCCGGTGTTGGGTTGGTTATCCCTGGTCTTTCCTCGCTTCGGCTTGCCGACGTAAGCGTCCGGGTGGTACTGTTCCATGATGTTGACGAAGCAATCAGAAGACACCTCGTTTGCCAGGAACTTCATGATCTCGGCCCCTTCAGCCTCCTTGCCTGGCATGATAAGATGGCGGACTAGCAGCCCTTTCTTAGCAATGCCGTCGCCGGTGAAACACAAGTCTCCGACCTGACCCTGCATGGCTTTGATGCTCTCCCTGGCCGTAGTGGCGTAGTCGTCGGCTTTCAGTAGCCTTTTGGAGGTGCTGGGATTCCACACCTTGAAGTCGGCCAGGTAGATGTCAATCAATCCATCCATCAACTGGAGGGACGCAGGAGAATCAAAGCTTGACGTGTTGTATATGATGGGAACTGTCAGGCCGCGGTCTCTCGCATGCAGGATGCTCAACGCCACCTGCGGGACCACATGTTCTGGGGTGACAATGTTGATGTTGTGGACTTTGCCAACCTCCTGCAACTTGATGTACCAGTCGCCGAGCTCCTCAGGTGTCAGGTCCATCCCGTTGCGCTGGTGGGAGATGTCATAATTTTGGCAGAAGATGCAGCGCAAGTTACACCCACTCATGAAGACAGAACCACTGCCATTGTGTCCCTGAATGCAAGGTTCTGAACCGATCGAGTCAGCAACAAGATCAAACGTACACGGTACGAGCTGAGCTGGTGCTGAACCTGATAGCCAAAGATGCAAGGGAGAGAGTCTCAGGGACAGCTGAAAGCACAGAGCGCAGACTGACCTTCGCCAAAGTGGGGAGCAATTGTATTAACTTTAGCCTTCTCTCCAATAAGGCACATCCCCGTCGTTTCAAACCGATTGGCGCCGCATTCTCTCGGGCAGAGATTACAATTACGGAGGTGAGCATATGCTAACGAGCGCTTCTTGGCTGCATCGCGGGAACTGAGAGTTAAGTACCGAGGAACGTAGTCCTCGACGAGGAAAGGAGGAGCCAAATGCAAGGCACGATGGGAGCCAATGACAAATTTGGAAATTAGGGGATTGGCTTTCTGGAAGCTCCTTGTAAATCGTCTCGAATGCGACAGCATCCTGGGTTGATACTGAGTGTCGAGATCGTGACAATTGCAGTCGTTGTGATTGGTGTTGAGTTGAAGCTGGTGGAGGGCGGTTGCTGAGAGGCAAGCTTATGCTTGTAGACAGCTTGGCCATGCGCTTACGCATCCGCTGTTCCTTTTTACCGGGGTGTATACATCTAACGGGTCTGAGGTTCAATGAGACTGGTGATGGTGAGCATGAAGCTGTTTCCATGATGAGATCTAAGAAGTTAATCTAAGGAGGCAATCCTGAATTTAAAGTCGTTGAGAATTCGTCTAGGTACACACTGAATTGTATTCCTTAAGCCACAGATTGCAGTCAGCTAAGTGATGACCTATGAAATCAGGTTCATGACACAACTCTGATTTGAGATGAAGCTTCGAAGACGGTACGCGATAGCGGTCACTCACTCAACAGCGTAGCCTTGCTCTTTCGCCCCTGTGAAAAACGTATCAATGACAAGGAAAGAGAGCTAGAATGTCAGGCATTTCAAGCTGATAACTATCACTTGAGCTTCCTAAACCCAGAACACCTCCAGCAAGCCGGTGCTGTCTACCACTGCCACGCATTCTAGGGCCATGGAGATGCCTTCAACACGGATTTTTCGTGCATTAACAGCTTCGCTTCGCAACTTCACTGTTGTCAGTGACTCACTGACCTGGCTGCCTTGGCTTCTTGAGCACTCTTGGATTCGCATCTTGAGGTTCAATTTTATCAACACACACACGTCCTTGTCTTCATCGTCATGACGTCTCTTTCGAAACTGCTCTTGGGCTCCTTGGCTTTCTGTGCTCTGCCGTGTTCTGAAGCTCTGCACATTACTCAAGAAACTCCAAACGAACATCTGCGCAGCGCCTATGACTACATCATCGTAGGAGGCGGCACTGCCGGACTGGCCATCGCCAACCACCTTTCTGAGAATCCTTCTGGTATTTCGAATTCTGTCGCCAATTTATGGCTGATCCACTGACGAGTTTACAGTTTCGGTCCTTGTTCTTGAGGCCGGTCCTTTTTAACAGCACATTTCAAGCCTTCCATCGTAAGTAATAACCATTCTTCATTGGGGACAATGCGAGAACCCTCTCAATTCCTAAGGGCTTACTCCCCGTTCCAGGAGTAATCGGCACTGGCAGCTAGTACGAATACCAACAGGGGTTGATCACGGAACGTTCTCGACCCACGATACTGCTCTGACCCCATTGACTGCGAGATCATTGTTCTTGGACTTCAGCTAAACATGAATTTAATCCAGACCAACACCATGAAGAAACTCATGCCGCAGCCATACTCGATGTTCAACTCAACAGATTCTGACACACTAATGCGGGTAGTTCTAGAAGGGATTGTGACTGAGAGACACCCCTCGGGAACGGCTGCCATGATGCCCCTGGACATGGGAGGAGTTGTTGACCCTGAGCTGAGAGTCTATGGTACTTGCAACCTGCGTGTTGCTGACACCAGTATCATGCCATTGATTCCCTCAGCTCATCTCCAGGCTGGCGTTTACGCCATTGCGGAAAAGGTAAGTCTGCTAGGTGCTCGGCAATGAAGGCTACTGACGAGAACACGAGAGGGCAGACATGATCAAGTGAGTCGAGTTAAAGAGCTCGGGTGGCCCGTTTCCTCCAGCGTCTGGATCGACCATCTAATCACCTCGACTGTGTTGACACGGGACATTAAGATTAGAGGGAAATCCCAGTAGACGGCTTATCTTGGGTTCTTCGAGCTTTGGCTCAAGCCAATGAGACCTTGGAAATAGACGTGCCATATAACGCTGAGGTCACTAAAAAAGGACATCCCAAAGTTACTCTAAATATGTACTTGGCTGATTTAAGAACCTCGCAAAGCTCATAGGCAAAAGATCAATTGACAACTACCTAGATAAATGGCCGAAACCCTACCGCAAATGCTCGTCCTGGAGTCTTCTTACTGGTCGCCAATGTTCAAGAGGCTGTGAAACTCACTCGGCAAGACTCCTCTAAGCTCCTCCATCCTGGCCTTGTAGGCCGTGATCTCGGACAAGAGAGCCCGCTGACTCTCAACTTCACCCTGAGAAAGCCCCTTCTCGTAGGACTCCAATTGATCCATCTGTCGACACAACTCGGCATCCTTGACAGCCAGCATGTCCCTCATCTCCACCTTCTCCCGAACAAGCGTCTGGTTCTGTACATCCACCTTGGTGGCCTGCTCCAAACGGTTCTTGTTCTTGGCTTCCCAATCAGACACTCGCTCCGGCCAACTCGGCGTCACAATCGACACCACCGTTGGACGCTCCTCGATGCGTCGCGTATGCTGAACGGCTGGGTGGCGCTCGGCTGCCGGAAGTACAAAGATGGGAGACTGGTGCCCTTTGCCCTTGATACGGTAGAAACGAGTTTGTAGATCGACAGGCACGATGCCCTTTGCGTACCACTTCCCTCCTCTATTCTCACGCCACATACGCTCACCGCTTACACCGCTCGCCTTCCAGATCTTCTCCTTCTGCTCAACCTGGGCCTCAGCTACATCGAGCAGTCGGTGTATGTACCCCGTGACGTCTTCGCCGGCGTTGGCGAGCACGAACTTGTCCTGCGGGTACGCAATCTCGCGGCCTCCGGAGACACCGTCCGTACCGGAGCGGCGCATCAGCTGCAGCGGGACATGGGCCTCGCCGGCGAGAACGTCGATGGCGTTGGCGTAGCTGATCTCCAGCTCGTGCATGCGTCCCACGAGATGCTGGTGGTGCAGAAGCCACTGGCCGAGGAGAGTGTTGCGGGCACCGGCGAGCTGGGCGGCCGAGAGGTGGGCTTGGTCAGCATCTGTGTTGCCTTCTGCACCGGTGGGCAGGATAGACATGAGGCCGCCAGTGGAGGAATATTCGTGGTCGAGGATCTCGAGACACTCATTAGCGTGCATGACGAGGTCATGATGTGTCATGTAAGGGCGACGAGTGGCGCCTTGCTTGGCCCTTGGGCCAGTATCTTCGACTTTAGTCAGGGGACAATGGTGCTCAATGCCATCTGTCTCGGACTCTGCCTTGACCGTGTTGTGAAGAGCCCAGAGGGGATCATGATGCGACGAGTCGTCGTTGTGATATGGTTCATCGAGATTGTTCAACCAATCAAAGGCTTCGTCCTTATAGAACTTTACGCCTGCGTTCGTGCTGTCTATGGTACTCAGGGAGCCGCTGGAGCAAGACGGGGCGGTTTTTCGGATGAGGTTGATGAGGGAGTGGGCATGTTGCTTGAGAGCGAGAAGAGTTGGCGGACGGCCAGATGAGAGGTAAGAGCAGTTGAGGTGTTGGAGGAGGGTGATGTCTTGAGCGTCCAAGATGCCGGAGTCTGGGAGGGTCCAGGTTGACTTGTAGGCGGTTGCATAGGGGTTGGAGGGGATGTGCAGGGGCTGAGTCTTCCTCTCCTGTCCCATATCAGCTTGCGAAGAAGTCATTGCAAGTGGGATAACGAGTTGGGGATAAGGTCAGAGCAAGAGTCCTCAGAGACAGCAGGATCACGGGGGAAGCGCAAGACGATGAGTTAACATGAAAACAAAACGGCGTCGGCGAGGGGGAAAAACAGCAGCCTTTCCGTTCTTATGTCAGAGCTGATTCCTGGATTGCTAAACAGCCCAGAAAAGGCACGTATGATTCTGCGAAATGGTGAGGCTACCTTGCTACTTCAAGAACAAAGAAACCCGTTCTTTGTCCGAATAGGTGTCCACGCCACACCATCTAGGGCGGGTGAATGGACATGGATGATTTGCCCCGAGAGAAGACACAGTGAGGAAAGCTGGTAGATTCTTTGTTCGTTTATTTGGGGGCTTGAGAAGGCATGTTATGTGCGGAAACTCCGAGAGCCCATGCCGGGTGGAAACTGGTATTGGGCCGGACCGGGGCATTGTTATCTGCTTTCAAGCGCGTTGTCTTTGACCACGAGCAGTACGAGTCCTTCATTGCTGCCGCTCAATTATCGGCTGCGGTAACCTTGTTTTGCCGAAATCAGCCCCGTCCTTATGTTGTTGGAAGATAGCCAACTTCTCATAGAGGGCGACATTGCGGCCTCACTCCGCTTGCTTGAGGTTTGTCACTCGAGCTCACTTTAAAAGCTTGCTAGATTTCAGAAATCCAGCGTTGGCAGGACTTTTACATTTTCTATGACACCATGTGCTATTCTGTCTACGGCATCGGGGGTTTTGTCTTGACTATCGGTTAGAGTCTGGTCGTAGCTATCCATTGTGCTCTGGGGGCAAAGCCTCCAACCACGCACATGATCGGGATTTTCCATGTCATCAGTTTCTTCATCAGTGTTCACACATTTCCGTCTCTCCGTTCCTCTTCTTGATGTGACATGTAGAAATATTACTTCTTGCCTTACGATAACTAACTTGGCCATAACTTTGGATGACTGGAACTATTAAGAGTAGCCTAGTCTGAGAAACTCTTCTCACGAGGGATCATTGCGACTCATGTTTGGGGGTTTTTTTTTTTTTTTTTTTTTTTTTTTTTT
>JABCKW010000150.1:0-64738 GCA_014824385.1 Fusarium cyanostomum | reverse complement strand
CCTTTATCCCACCCACCCCCTCGCTCCCTGCCCCTGGTGAGGTACCCGGGCAATCTCAGCCCAGACACTGTGCGATGCATATGGCTGCATCGGTAAGCCGGCTTTTGGCGTCTTGGGCTTGACAGTAAATCAAAAGCAAAGGGTGGATAAGATGAAGTTATTCGAGTGTCTACTAATGGCTGTTGTCCGAGACGTAGGTGCGGCGATATGCCGGGCTGTCTGTGTCTTGCCCTGACTCTCTATTACCTTAGGTTTCCACCATCGAATGAAATACAGCGTCACACATTTCACTTCACAAGGGCAGAGACAATCCCGGATGCCAGATCAAATCGTAGATATTGATCCAGAGCTATTTTGGTCAACGATAAAAGAAACCTCCACCGCCACTTCCCGCCAAACCGGTCGCCCCTTTTAGTTTGTTTGAGTTCCTCCGTGCTTCATCAAGCTACGCGCTAGCAACCATATCGCTCGCATGTAGTCCATGCCCTACCCTCCTCCCTAGCGATCGTTCTTCTTCACCTTCACCACAAGCCCTCATCCTCATTCCACATCGCCAATCCGTCTGTCCCCACAGGTCTCATCCGAATCGATCCGAATCGATTAGATGTACCACATGGTGCTGCGGAAGAAATCGCGCTGTCGCTGCTCACCATCAACAGGAGTCTGGCCGACACTGCCTCCAAGCCGGAGCAGAGGTGGCGCCTCAGCTCCTCGTTCGGGTCCGCCTAGAGAAATGCCTCGGGCAATTTTCTCGCGGATCATTTCGTGACCCTTGGGACCAGCTCGGAATCCTTCGCTAGTGGCAATGTTCTCATGTGCACGTGCTCGGGCACTAGCGAGATGCGCATAGTAAACAGCCGGGTGAAGCGATACGGGCGTGGTGGAGCGCGCGTAGGAGTAACATTGCTGGTATATCATTTTTTGCAATTCGTTCACAGGCATACCCATCTCGTCCTGGATGACATGGTAATGGACGGGCCTGGCCGTTCCCTGGATCGCCACGTGCGAGCTGAGGTAGAAGTCGAGCATGAAGGGATGGGTGACTTCTTTCTCCACCAGGGTGCCTGGAAGGGGATTGCCGTTCTTGTCGCCCTTCTGCGGGAAGAAGCGAATGTGGTGACGCTTCGTGGCCACAATGACAGTGAACTTGGGAAGAGGAACAGAGGCAGGCAACTTTTCGCGGAGATAGTTCTTGATCTCCGCGATCTCTTGATCAAGTACGTATGCGAATTGGCCTTCGCCAACACCATCTCGGAAGTACATGAGATGGGCAGGAAACTTACCAGGGTGATTTACCTTCCACTGGCCCAGTAGCGACCCGAACATGAAGCGAATGTTGGATGGAGTCAGCATCTCAACACGATAGCCGTTGGTCTCGACGAGAGCGGCGTAGCGAGTAGCATCTTTGTCTACAGACATAGTCATGGCGGCTGTTGATGGGGAAGTTCCTCCAGGTGCGGTGTGAGAAACATCAACGCCAACCATGATGGTGGGGCGGTTGTCGGGGAAGAAAGTGGACGACTTCCACAACGGGGGAGTGCAAGCAGTGGCACCGCCCAGCTTGGCATTGACTTTCATGCAGACATTGGAGTGGTACTGGCCATTGTTCTTCATAACATGGCTGCCCAGAACGACCTGCGTGAGAATGCCAAATCTGCAGTCTGCAGACTTCTTGAGGCGCTCGTACGTTCCACTGTTCTTCTTCGAAACCACGACAAACAGGAGCTGAGTGTAGCCCTTTCTCTTGGTAATCTCCTCGTGCGCCCAAGCAATGGCACCAGCAGCGTCGAAACGCAAGTTGCCTGGAGGGTTCAGCAGCTGAGGATCCGCAAGGACCTTGCCGCCATGGCTGATGAAGGTCGTCTTGAAAGTGTTCGCAAACTGCTGCAGGGCAGGAAGCTGGATGGGTTGTTCCAGGGCAATGAACCCCCAGTTCATCAGGGGCGCAGCGTTTTGTCTCCAGAATTTCTTGCCTCTCAAGTCCCAACGGCCGGCAAATCTGGGCTCAGCTGTGCCTTGGCCGAATTTGACTGTCGGGGGAGGAAGAATACGAGCTTCAGTTTTGGCAAACTGGGGTTCGAAGGTCACCCCGTACTCCTTGAGGAATGGATCCTCGCCAATTCGGAGAGCAGCCGCGCCTCTCTGGATGTCGCCCTTTCTGATAGGAGGGCGGGTGACAGCAATCTTGATCATGGCCGCAGTTTGGTCCGGGTTTAGTTTAAAAGGATACCTCTGCATGGGCTCGATGAAAGCCAGCTCCAATGGGATCTTCCCGCCTTTTCCAGCGTCGATGAGGGGGAGATTGGCGAGTCTCAGAGTGACATTGTACTTCTTTCGATAGTAGTCAAAGACGGAAATCTGTGCGCCGTCGCAGTTGAAGGTAGAAGTACGCGCCGTCTCACCGGCCTCCCCGAACTTCTCGTTAAAGGTGAAGTCTAGGACGGTGTACACCTTTTCAGGATTGGGGCGATTTCTGTGCACGATCTTGAACTTGAGGCGACGCAGCTTCCGAAGCTGCTTAAAAGCATCAGAAGATATCCAGCGACCGTTTCTGTCCTTCACCGGCTTGAGCAACTCATGAATAGAAGCAGGTGTCTGATTCTGAAACTTGCGGTCCAAAGTGGCCAAGAAGTTGCACATCATTCGATCCATGGGCTGTTTACCGATCCAAAAGCAGGTATTCGCAACGTCAATGTTGTAGCCAAGGCCAACGCCTCTCTGGTTGATGTTGTCGCTCATGCGGACGGAAGCATAGGTGCCTTTGTGAACTTCAACAACGGCACCATCCTGGAGCGGAATTCCAGCTTGTCCAGTCTTGTAGAAGTTGCGTTTGATGGCAAGCAAGTTCTGGGATGGGAATTGTCGCACAAGATGATCAAGAAAGTTCAGTGCTTCTTGGACACTGTTGTTGAAAGAAATCTTGTGATCCAGGTAGCCTTGAAGAGCAGACACCTGAATGTCGGTTGTCTTGCGGATCGTGACAAAGAAGTCGCCTCCCTCGCGAGGCTTCGCACCAGCGGGTCGTTTTCCTTCATCGAGGTCGACTTTGAACCGGAGCTCTCCTCGTTCAACAAGCATGGGGCCCCAAGCAAGCTTCTTGCCGTCGAAGAGCCATTTTTCACCCTTGAAGGGCTTGAGACGGTTCTGGGTCTCCGGGTGAGCCCAGATCTTCTTCATGACTGGCCCAAGCTTGTCGGGGTTGGGCGACAGAAAGACCTGCACTCATTGTTAGTGGTGAGCGAACATCAGGCGTAGTCATGTTGGTACTCACGTCATATTGGTAGATCTTCTTCGAGAAGTTGAAATCGGTCATGCGGTACTGGTTGACCTCGATCTGTTCAAGCTTCCCTTCGGTGTTGAACTTCCCATTTCGAAGCGTGAACAAGTCCTTCTTGGTCTCGGACACGTAAGCATCAGGTGGGAGTTCCATGCGGGTGTTTCCCTTGTCCTCCTGGCTCTGAGGCTTGGCAGGATCAAACCCAGGGCCTTTGGTCCAGCCAGCAGCTGGGCCGCTGGCAGAAGAACGGGCAGGAGAAGCAGAAGGAGACTGGGAAGGCCGTCTCCCGGAACCAGAGGGGCCCCCTGGCCCGGCGGGCGATGGGGAACGTCCTCTGTCGGACATGGTGGCAAGTGAGCCTGAAGATGTAAGCGACTGTGGTCAAGGAAAAAGGCGCCGGTAGAGTTGATTGAAGGGTGGTTGATCGAAGTGCGTTGGAGACAG
This sequence comes from Fusarium cyanostomum, assembly GCA_014824385.1. Classification (NCBI taxonomy): domain Eukaryota; kingdom Fungi; phylum Ascomycota; class Sordariomycetes; order Hypocreales; family Nectriaceae; genus Fusarium; species Fusarium cyanostomum. Next base: position 61,017 of record JABCKW010000150.1, on the reverse strand, counting down.
TCTTCGAAGAGGAGGGAGGGAGGTGAATTTATATTCTTAGGCCACGCGAAGGCCCTAAGGAGTTGATCAGACGCGAAAGGGGGCAAACTTACCAGTCGCGAGAAGGAGGCTTGTGCACCTTTCTTGTGCAGACTGTGGTCACGAGACGAAGGCTTGGGATCTGACTGATGTCAGGATTTGCGATGAGGGTAACAAGAGCGATTGGTTTGAAGGAGGAAAAGAGGGTTGACGATATATGTGTGTGTGTGTGTGCTTATGAAAGCTTGGAGGGTTGTTGATGTGCTTGCCTAAGAAGAGGAAGCACGAGGAAGAAGTGTTGTTGTGGGGTGAAGAGGAAAGGAAGGGAAGGAGGGGAAGAGTGCGAGGAGAGATGAATATATAGTCGAGAGAGGGAAGGGGACAGTGACTCACTGTCGAATTCGAAGAGAGGAGAGAATAAGATAGGTACCGAGAGAGAGAGAGAGAGAGAGAGAGAGGAATAAGCCCTTAGGATAAAGGAGATTCGCTACTCCTTGGTGGTTGTTGGAAGAAAAAAGCGAGATGAGGATGCGGTGAGGAGGAGAGGAAAAGCCTCATGCACGTAAAACGTAAACAACTGCACCCGGGCACGCAGAGAAATCTAGCAGGCAGCAACTTTCCTGCAAAAACAGGTAACGAATACACGGAAGGGGGCAGGTGGCAGAATCCTGGCCGAAGGGAGCTGATAGGTAGATAAGGGGAAGTAAACGGGCACTGTTGAGGATCGATAACGGATGGCAATGGCCGCGACATTCTCAATTTAACCAATGAGAGAAACTAATGCCAAAAGTTATCGGGTAGGTAGTAACATTTACGAAGCGGGTGTCCTTTCGTTTAAAGGCGGTCAATCATTCCGAGTTGCTAGGATCACAATTACTTTGTTGTTCACGATGCTTGGAATGGCATCACGATATTCTGGTGCTAACACTAAAGGTGAAATGCTGCAAACCAAGGTACTAATGAGTGCATTAGGACAATGCCCAGGCACTCTATGCCACGTAAGCAGACAAACTCGAAGCGTCACTACCCGTGAGGGCATCAAACGTGCCGTTTGCGACAGGGAGAGCAAATTTTGCAATTTAACAAGAGCGACATACGAGAAGCGACGTCGAATATCACCTGGGGAAGTTTCCGTGCGACAGTCACGGGCACGAAGTCGATCAACGTCATCCAACTTTCTCGATTCATCCTACGATTTGACAAAACTATGAAATGGAAGCGAGCCTACCATCTTGTCGCTGGCCCATCTTGTCGCTGGCCCATCAAAATGATAAGCATAGCTTCCATGACATCCGTCACTTGTGCATGTCTTGACACCCCTTCCAAACGCCATACCATGCGAGGCAAATAACAATTCCAGCCTACCCTCAACATCATCCAAAATCCTTGTGGAACCTCCGAGCCAAATACTCAACAGCAATATTAGTAGAATCATGTTTGCAAGCAAAGGCTTGTCTTCACCATGCATACCTCCCTATAGATCTTAGTATCGGTATCCTCCGTACTGTCCCGGCGGTGGTGCACCATATCCACCAGGCGCCTGCGGCCACGCGGACGGTTGGCTGCCCGCCTCGGGTGTAGGATAAGGGTTGGCTTGGTAGCCGCCGCCACTCTCCGGTCGCAAGGGCGAGTTCCTATACCCGCCGGCTGCAGACGATACTCTTCCATATGGGCTCAGTGGCCGATTGCCGTATTCACCGGAAGACTGTCTTGCGTGAGAGGGATTACCGAAGCGGGGCTGTCCTCCACCGGTCGCCTTCAAGGTAGCGTAGTCAGGCAGTTGGGTGTCTCGGAGAATGGTGGCCATTGCAGCCGGGTTAAGACGCTGAGCATCAAAGCTCTGGGCAGGTGGAAGAATGTTGAGCAGGAAAGTAATATCTCTGTGGAGGGAGAATGCTTGATTTCGACGCTGCTGGTCGAGACGACGGCCGGCGGCGCCCTTCAGGGGCGAGACTCCTCTGGCAACTCGTTTGGGAGGGTTCAATTCTTCGTCATCGATGCCGAGAGGCCGTTTTGGTGAAGCAGTGGCCCGGGCGTACTGGGGCCGGGGGCTCTGCTCCTGTCTGACTGGAAGCGGGCTGTTTCGCAGCGAGTTAGGCTGCTCTACCACAGGCAGAGCCTGCTTCTGCTTCGGTCGCATTTGCACCGCCTTGGAGATGATAATGGGAGCGGCGATCGGGTCGAACTTGTCAGAAGAAAACCGTGCCACGAAGTAGCGGAGTTTGGGGTCCTCTGGGAAGAGCTCCGCCATTCGGTCCTCGAGTTTCGAGATCTGTGACAGTTCTCCATATTGAGATTCGTACTTGTGGAAATAGGCGTAGAGTGGTTTGGCCTTTGCTAGGGTTTCTGGCTTGGAAATAAGTCGGTTGACGCAAGTCTCGAACACAACTCGTGCATCTATCATTTGTCAGTTGTATTCATCCCGGAATGTCTGTCACCTACTGGTCGTGTCGTCCTTTGAATGAAGATACTTCAAGTACTCTATCATGAACATCTCATCGTTGGGGAACAGACGAGCACCGCGTTCAAAGATCTTGGCGCCCACGGGATCCTTATAAACGACTGATTCGAGCAACGCGACTGCAACATACACATCGCTCGTGAGCCGTCCTTTTTGGCGGGCGTCAGTGAAGACTTTGCGCAGACCCCCTTCTGACTGGTTGCCTTTGCCCTGAATACGGCGCATCGCTCTAGCAAGTGCAATCCAGACGTAGGAGATGGTGCGTGAGAGAAGTTGTGTCTCGGTCGAATAGCCTTTTTGAATCGCGAGTATTCGTTCCTCTATCGGCGATCTCTTGGGCATGCTACCCTCATCGTCATCGTCATCATTCTGCTCAATTGATGTCTGGACCGGCTCCTGTGCCGCCGCCTGTTTCAAGGTGGTGACCTCCAGCTTCTCGCGTTCCTTGACCTTATCTCCCATCTCATACAGGGTTTCGAGCACATCATCATAAGGCTTGCGGACAGCCTTGGCATACTCCGGTTTGTCACCCTCCTTGCCTGGGTAGTTGGCCTCGATATGATCAGCATGCTTGAGAGCAAGCAAAACGCTCTCAGGGTTCGCTCGAATCCCTTCCAGAAGCAACTCTGTGCCCATCTCCTTGTCGTTCTCACGCACATTATTCTGGAAGCACCATTCCGCGGCGTCGACCCAGATCTCTGGCCAGAATCGCAGTGCCATCAACGCTTGCTTGTAGCAGTAGAGGACCCTCTGATTGAAGACCTTGGGCTCATCAGTCTTGAGGACGAGTGGATCTTCCTTCTCCCACGCAATCCACTTTTTCCACATCTCAACTTGGTCCCTGAACTCCTGATCGCTGTCAAACCCTGGGGCTGGAGGGAGTCGCGGGAGGTTGGTGCGCCTGAGGTATCGCGTAATGTTATCCAGTGCAATATTGGCGCTCTTGGCCGACATGTACCCTGGCGATCGTTCTTGGATGAATTTACGGCCCTGTCAGCAAGGTTAGTGCATTCAATAGATACGAACGGATAGACTTACAGTCATCTTGTTCAATCCCATCTCGAACTGGTCGTACTCCTTCCACAGGTTATTGACAGTCAACATGGGCACCGCGATAGCACGCTGATAGACCTTGCGCAGCTGATCCATCTTTTGCTGATCCTGCCAGCCTGTGCCACCGATTTGGCCTGGGCCATTCTTGACGAACTGGACGTAATCCTGCCAGATATTGCCGGAATCTCGATCTACGCCAATGTTGTCGATGACGAACTCGTAGGACTGAGTGATGGTTCTTCGGGCTTGACCTGCTGGGTCGCTGTTCAAGTCATTGCGGCGACGGATGTAGTTGAGGTAGACTGTCCATAATTTGACATTAGGAACAGTCATGAGACATCTTCCAAAGAGCTGCTCGGCGTCGACGAAATTATCTAGTCCAAGCTCCATCTCGATCCATTCGACCCAGATATCAGCCTTAAGGGTGTCAGTCGCTGCAGCGCGTAGGTCTTGATTTGGTCAACTCACAGCTTGCGGGAAGATTTCTAGAAAGCGGTTGTAAGTGCTTCGAGCCTGGTCCAGGCGGCTAGAGCGCCTGTAGTCGGCAATCAAGTTAATCCAAGCATCCATATCTCCACGGGGATCCTCCTTGACACGAGCTTCGAGTAGGGCAACTGGGTCGAGGCCAGCAAAGGCTGGAGTCACATTGGATGAAGCAGCAAGAGTAGGAACGGCGGCAGGGGCCGGGAGATTGGGTTCGTTAGAAGCAGTGGAGGGGTCTCTCTCGTCATGGGATGGAACAGCTTCCGCCATGGGAGCATCAGCAGCAGGCTCCTCGTCCTCATCATCAGAAGCCTCCACTATGAAACCCCCAGACATCTTGGGCTTGGACGGTTGACGTTGAGGTGTGGCGGAAGCAGCTTTTTCAGGAACCTGGGCAGGGGTACCGATCGTGACCGACTCTGGATCATATTCTCCTCCATCTTCTGTACCATCATCTGCTGCATCACCGGAGACAGGGGAGTCTTGAGCAAAGTTATCAACTTGTTCCTCGCTATGCTGAACTTGATCATCCTGAGGCGCCCCAACATCCTCTCCGCCCCATGAAGCACCTTCAGCAGCCATATTGCAATGTTCAGGAACAACTCTGGAAGAAGATTTCGGTCGCGAGATAAGCGCTTGTTATGAGCGCGCCCGTCAAAAGGGAAGAGCGCTGCTCCAAGGCCACAGGGGCTGGGTATGACAGGCTCTTATCCGCGGTCAGAAAATCGGCGATGAGAGGGCAAAGTTGTCGGAAGAATCGCGTTTGGCTCGATCGTACAATTGCGAGATCGATTAAAGAGTTTGCAGCCCCTGATGCGGCGGGCGACGAACTGACAAGACCTGTCGCGAGAGGGCAAGCTCAGAGAGCTGCGCCAGCTGGCCCCGATTAAGCAACGGCTGGCTTCAGCGATGAAAAGCAGTAAATGAAAGCGGCGGAAAAAGGGCCAAGATGGTTAGCGAGGTCGGTCGATGGACGAGTCGTGTCTCAGGCTGGGCGTGGATGTTTTGGGTGCTCTCCAAGTCCGAAAGCTTCAACAAAGAAAGAATGGCCTTGAGCAGAGATGGCAGAACGCGAAATAGGCTTAGCGGAATCAAAGGCGGTGAAGGTACAAAGGCAGAGCCGCACGCAGGACATCCAGTGACAGGGCTGATGGAAGTGGAACCTCAGAATCCGGGCGCAGGCACCTCAGCCAGGTGTTTTTTATCACGTGAGGTTTCAGCTGACTCGCAAGATGCGTCCCGGTCGCGTCCAAACGCAACCTCTCTACGCGGGTGTGACCCGAAACGCGTCCCGCTCTAGCTCGCTCCTCACATTTTCTCAACCATCTCCCAGCGCAACCACTTTCGATCCGCTATTGTTTTCTTTGCCCTTGCAACTGCTAGTCCGCCGCTCTCATCAAACTACTCCATCCACTCGATTTCCCCCCATCTTTCCTCCTTCATCTCTCGTCGCGCTTCTCCCATCACAATTCGCACGCATTATAAGAACTAGGGTCTCCTTCATCTCGTTCTCTTCAGCCTTTCTCGTCACCACCCGGATTACGCGCTCCTCGATCCCGCCTTGCGATCCATCCTTAACTCGCTGAACTTCTCCCCATCCTCAGCCAAGATGTCTGTCGTGTCACTTTTGGGGGTCAATGTTATGAACAACCCCGCCAAGTTCACCGACAAGTACGAGTTTGAGATCACTTTCGAATGTCTTGAGCAGCTCGAGAAGGGTTCGTGTTACCTCGGGCTGGTGCAAAATCGGCAGCCGCTAATTCAGCACAGATCTTGAGTGGAAGCTCACCTACGTCGGGTCCGCTACCAGGTACGCTAGACCTCTATCACGATCATCACACCGCTTCTTCTAACGCTTCGCAGCGACCAGTACGACCAGGAGCTCGACTCCCTTCTCGTCGGCCCCATCCCCGTCGGCGTCAACAAGTTCATTTTCGAGGCGGATGCCCCTAACACGTCACGCATTCCCGATGCCGACATCCTCGGTGTCACAGTCATTCTCCTGACCTGTGCCTACGACGGACGGGAATTTATTCGCGTCGGTTACTACGTCAACAATGAGTACGATTCTGAGGAGCTGAATGCCGAGCCCCCAGCTAAGCCCATCATCGAGCGGGTGAAGCGAAATGTCCTGGCGGAGAAGCCCCGAGTGACTCGCTTCGCTATCAAGTGGTAAGTTTTTGAAGCGGCTTGCAGTGAATCAGTCCAAGCTGACATGACCCAGGGACTCTGAAGCGTCTGCCCCTGCCGAGTTCCCTCCTGAGCAACCGGAAGCCGATCTTGTCGCCGATGGCGAGGAATACGGTGCTGAGGAGGCTGAGGAAGAGGTGACCGAGGAAGCTGAGGTTGATACTGATGCCAAGGTCAGCAACGGAGAGGACTTGGAGATGGTTGGTGTCGAGAATGAGGGTGAGGGTGAGGGTGAGGGTGAGAATGGCCAGGAAGAGGACGAAATGTCCGAGGATGGCAGCGTGGACATCGAGGGCGAGAGCGAGGATGAGCTCGAGGATGAGGATGAAGGCGAGGGTGAAGGTGAGGGACATGCCGACGACGCCATGGAGGTTGACAGTTCCGAGAAGCCCCCAGCGCCTGCGGCTAAGCCCGTTACGGTCGCGTCTTAGGTACAGTCAGAGGGGTGTTTTGTTTTTGTCTGCATCGTCATGTCTTGAGCCATGCATCTCATTTGGATTTTGATATTCATTGATATCACATACGGAGTGGAGGACGATGTTTGCCTAATAGAGTTATGAGGACACGAAGGGAATGATATAACATGGAGGCTTGGGTATGGGGCTAGCTGGGAAACGTACATTAGGTCTGTATGAAGCTTGAGAGACTCAAGACAGTAAAGTTTCTACCAAGTTATGCATGGAACCCGTTGATCTTGCAGAGCTACCGAGACATGCAGCTGCCAGTCAGCTGTCAGACATGCCGATGGCACCATCTTGTGACCACGCGGATGATTGCCATGCAGGGTTGGAGGTCAAAGAGCTAGCCGAGGTCTTGATGTGGATGCATCAAGTTGAGGCTCAGCTTGAGATGGCAAACATGTCGGGCACAGGCGGTATCACACCTGTACGTAACAAGATTTGTTCAACGTCAACCCCCCACGAGTAGGAGATCAATTAGGTACACAATGATAATCTAATCTTTGGAATAAACCCTAATGTTTTGAGCACGTGGAGCAGTGAAACCCCCGTGATATGGCCCCCCCTTCGTGACGCTTCAGGTCGCCCGGCTTTGGAGAGATGAAGGCTGGCCATGACGCACCTGGTTGCCAAGCATCAGCCTTCGGTGAATTATCAAGCAACTTTCTACGCCTATCAAAGTCCAACCAACACACGCAACCTTCATGTCCCATCACGGGAACATGGCAACCGTCTCCAGCCGCCAGGAGCCGAGCCGAAGCGCGCCGTCGGGTACAGCCTCACTGTTCAATTGAGGTCAAAGTCCTGCGAATCCCTCTCCGCACCTTGCATCCCCCCTCCATCGCATCGAAGCCCAACTTCCTAGCCGAGATAAGGTCCAGTGAGGCTTGCAGCGTCTCGCTCTGGCAGCCCTATCGCAACAAGCATTTGCTACCCCACGTGTGTTGCTGTAACCATAGACGAACCCGTTCTTGGTGGCTACTGTAGTGCCCGCTGCCTCGGCGCGCTAGAAGCTGCTTATCGTGCTTCCTCTGGTGCGCCGCGCCCGGGGACTTCGTTTGCCCTGCCTTTCCTGTTTTGTCTTTTGCCATGGATGTTGACCGAGCTGGCTCAGCCGCAAATGCATCGGGGCCCTCCGATGAATCAGGCTCCAGCCTGGCCGTGATTCACAGTGGAGGAGGAGGAGGAGGAGGAGGAGGAGAAGGAGGAGTAGAAATACACCTCATGTTCCCGCCAATTTGTCAATCTCTCCCCTCAGGAGCATACCTCACTCAGCCAATCGATGATGAACATGGGCATTCATCCAATATCTCAAGTCTACCAAGTGACGTGAATCAATGAACACAGCAACAACATCTACACCAGCACAAGCTCTGGACGACCTCGTCAGGGCAGCCGACCTATATCACGATCAGTATATCCGCACACTACGCAGCTTCCAGGATGGCTTCGCTCCACGTCGACGTGAGACTGTGGAGGCCTTCACGCCTCCCTTGAGAGCCTGTCCTGGACCAGTCTTCGCAACGGAACCCAGCTCTCTGTCTCCGTATCGCCGCCCTCGAGCCGCTACACTCGAGAGCACCAAGGAACGACCTTCTTTCACCACTGAGCCTCGCCCCTTCACGGGCTCACCAAGCGGCAGCCATCGCGCTGTCTTCACTCAAGATGACGACGTCAACTTCATCCCGCTGCTGGACTCGACCGGGGCGACAACCACGACCCGTGAGGTCGATGAATATCCACACAATGTAGTGCGGAATCCTCTCGATCGCATGCAACTGTCTGATGACATACTCCTTCAACATCTTCGTGACGCCGAGTTTCAGCCAGAAATGGCCTCTCTTCTCGACGAAGTCATGAAACGCCGTTCTGACATAGACTTGGCTGTTCCCTTCCGCGACTTTGCAGCATACGAGCGCGAGGGCTACAATCAGTCGACGTTCGAGGTGTACGAAGTTGGTCGAGATTGCAAGCTGCTCAAGCTGAGCGCAGATGGTGATGCTGAGGACCAGTCCGACGTCAAGTACACTGGTGCTGGACCATATGAGAGTCCTGCTGACAATGTTGACGCACCGACGGTATGGGAAACTATCCAAGACGTCAACTTGCAGAGTCAGTCTGTTGGTCGTATCACGTACGTATCCACCCCTAAACATGACTGGTATTATCCTAAACATGACCTAATATCTCTCACAGCATCGTTCAAGAGCCAACACCTCTCATCCTTGCTGCCCTTCATCTGGCCATGTCTGCTCACTTCGACATGTCTGAACTTCTAGCTCACCTCCTCACCGACGAGAGAAACCGCGGTCGCACCCGCGCTTTCATGAACCGTGCCTATGAGAGACCTCCTTCTCCAGCTACATCCAGCTCGCCCTTCGTCGCCCCATCCCCACCCATGCCCTTCCCTGTCGGGCTGCCAGCACCCGCTTCCACCACAGCCAACGTGCGCCAAAAGTCCTTCTTCTTCGTTTTCAAGTACTACACCGTCGTCAGTCACCCCTTGGAGCCGGCCCCGTGGCAGCGCTTCGACAAGCGGCCTTCCGAAAACCGCCTCGGCGATCACATAGATATTGCAGAGTGCGGCGCTGTGCTGGCTCTTTCTCTTGGGGGCGAGTCTACCAAAGCTCCTCTGATGAAGCCGCGACGGGAGCGTGCAAGAGAGGGTTTCCTGTTTGAGACCTTTGGGCCATGGCATCTGCTTGTCATTCAGAGCTTTCCGGATAACTCGCACACGGTCCGAGGCGAGGAGTTTCAGCGCAAGAAGTACGTCAATGGGCCATACGCATTCCTGGACCTACTCATTGCCGAGTACCGAGATGCCGGCAAACGGAACCAGATCCTTCATGAGCGGGTTACCAAGCTCATCACTCCTCCTGTACGCTCTGGATATCCTCTCCGCCAACTACTAGTTTCACTAACTTCCATTGATAGACCGAGTTCATGTTTGACCCTAAGCTCCGTGACAAGCTCCTCTTCGAGGACAAGCACTTCACCTACATTCGCCGCTACTTCTGGGCCTACAACACCCTCGCCGTCGTCAACACTGGCATCAAGGCTATGATCGCTGCCTACGTCGACACCTTCACCGACAACTTTTGGGCCGGCACTCATCCTATCTTGTGGCCGCACCCGGCTCCCCTGACCGCCGATGCAGCTGCTTACCGCGAACACATGGCTAACCTACGACGTGAGCTTGATAAGGTGGTACAAGAGCTTGGCGAGGTGCTAAAGCGGAATGAGCGTACGCGCAAGGAGATTGAGAACTTGAGAGATCAGCTGTTTAGTGGAAGCTCAATCAAAGAGAGCCGGAGGGCCATTGATCAAGGCGACAACATCCGCATCTTGACCATGATTAGCATGATATTTCTACCCCTTACTTTTGTCACAGTATGTTCTCGTCCTTATTATATGACAGCACTGTCAGCATTACGAGAACGCTTTAACTAACACTACACAGTCCGTCTTCGGCATGACAGTCTTCACCATTCCGGCAACAGACTGGCGCTTCGCCCTCACCATGATCCTCGTCTGCGTCCCCTTCATGCTCCTCGTCACCTTTCTCCAAACCCGCTCCTTCAGCCTTCTCCTCCGCAAGCTTGCCGCTATTAGATCCGTGCCCTCCCGTCTCTTCACCCGCCTGCGACGCCGGCCCCACGACGCAGACGTTCCAGACAATCGCTCCACCGCCGGGGCCAGGCTGAGACGCAGCAGCAGCACGTGGCCGTGGTTGTCGCCTGGAGGGAGGCTGACGTGGCCGTGGAATGAGACCGCCACGCCCAGAGTTGAGATGGATGAGTTGGAGAGGGTGGAGCGTGGATGATGCTTTGTATGGCGTTTAAGTTTGAACTTTTATGCTTTCATCCTAAGCAGATTGTGACGATATCCTTCCAGATTCAACGGTTTAAGTTAAGAGCGGGTTGTACGATACTTTGTAACGATTACGATCCCACCCATGGGTTACGACTGATGAAGGATGAAAGAAGCTTAGAGCTAGAGAAGCCTACTGTCGCTATCACGTATACGTATTGTACCAAATTTGTACTTGTATGTCTAGGTACTTCTTTTTACATCCTTGTCCGGTTCATCTTCCCCGTCGAACTACCTTGCTATCCCTACCCTCATCAATCCGGCGCCATCTTGTGGTGATTCTGCCGTCTTACATCCGAAGTGCCAGTTTTGAGGCCAACCCTTAGTCTCAATAGCCCGAGCGAATCACATCGCAGAAGTGGCCGTAAACTGCGCTCATCTCTAACAACCCGCCAACCCATCTAACAGTGGGAGGACATAGGTAATCTTGCTCGGTACCTAAGTCACCATGTAGAGTCACCTGGGCTGTCAATACATCTTATTAAAGAATTATGGTGCGCGTTAAGACTATCCTTATCCAATCCCCTACTTGACTTAACATCAAGTACTTCGTCATTAGGATCGCAATTCAAGAAGGTATCTAACGTTACTTATTTGGCTGTAACAAGGGTACCAGGCAGGATTCTGGCCAGCCACTGCAGCCCAGGATAGTAGGTAGCAGATGTTGGCTGTCATTGGCGCGCCCGTTTTATTGAGGCGCTAACCTTCACTGAGGTACGGTACAGTTGACTGAACAAGCTGGCATGGCCCCAGGCACACATTCCAGACGTGGAAATCCTTCTTTCATTATGAGCATGGCTTGAGGCTAAGACTAAGGTATCATCATCTGGACCATCACTCCTCATGCATTTCGCACGGACAAACTACCAACATGCACACATAATCAAGGCGCCGCATACAAAATCCCACTGCGGACCAGCCGAAGCAGAATACCGCCGTCCAAGAAACAAGCACACGGTATATATAAAAATTCATCCACACACCCGTGACAAAGAGTACATGAATCAGACGCTCATGTTGAGAAGAAAACGGACAAATGAAATACAACAAAAGAAACCATGGTAACAAGCCTCCCAGGTAGCTTACTGGCCGAAGGTAAAGAGAACAGAATATTCCGTGGTATCAGTGTCCATAACGCCAAGCCCTTCCGTTTGATGTGGTCGTAGTACATGGATCAATATGCGTCGAGATGGATGTGCGGCTGAGTCGTGTTGTCATAGATCGTCTACCAGCCCTTCTTTCGAGCAAAGCGCTTGTTCAGTAAAGCCAGCACCTTGGGCACGTTGAACTGGACGTATTCGAGGTCAAGCTCGTCCTGATTGTCCTTCTGCATCTCAAGCAGATCATCCAACTTGAGATCCAGTTCGAGTAAGCCCCTGTTCCGGCCTGCATTCGAGTTAGCATTTTGACATGAATCAGAGATTGAGATGAATTACCCTTGTAGTGCAGAGAAATGACAAAGGTTCCCGGCAGGGGACTGGTGAAATTGAAGTAGATGTTAGCCCGCCTGTTATCGGGAACATTGCTCTTCTGAATGACACCCTCCTTCTCAAGCTGCTGATGGGTGAATTTGTAAGGACCGAGGACCTGCTGCTTCTGCTGCTTTCTCTTGGTGCCCTCGCTTTGCGATCGCACATTATGCAGGTAGCTCTTGTAAGTCTCGAGCTGTCCGTTCAAGTAGACGTTGTGGTCCCGGATGGTTTTGTACACCTCCTGCAGCTTCTGGGTCTCGGCGATCACACCCTCCTTGAGAGAGCCTAGGTGTTGAAGTTCCTGCTCAACTTCATCGCGAAGGAGGCCAAACTGATCGGTCTTGTCGATAACGCGTAGTTCCTGCAGCTGGGATAGAAGCTCCATAGCCCGAATACCCTTGCGCACCATAACAGCATCATTGCGGCTGGTGGCGGCAGCATCTGCAACGCGTTCCAGCCGTAGTGGACGTCTGGCCACGCCGCTGGTTGCTGGAATCGACCGCATAATCTGCACGAAGATGGACTTGGCTTCCATAAAATACACTTCCTCCTGCGTGATATCCAGGGCTGCTGTCAAGTCGCCGATGGCCGACTCCCATCTGCTGAACAGTGGCAGATTGATGACCCTGTTCTCTTTGCGTGGTACTTGAGCAGGCGATGTTCCCAATTCCGACATGATGATGGCGAGATGCGAATTGTCGTCCTTCCAAAGTTCTGCGTGATGCTTGTCGATCAGTGAATGCATAGCGTAGACCTCGTTGAGGGTGATCTCGAGCTCGAGGTCCTTTTTAGACAGCGCCACGTAATTATCCATCTCAAGACTCTCGTAAAAGTCCTGTACTTCACAGAGATCGATCATGAACTTGTTGATTCTGTCCTTGTTCTGATGAATGAATGGTTGAAGCTTGGCCATGTACGGTTCCTTGGCGTAGGATGGCTTGTTTGCGAGGTTCTGGAGCATCTTGGCGATGTAAGTCAGAGTTCGTCGCGGTCGCTCAGCCGGAGTTCCATCGATGAGCATATACGATTTCGGAGTGACGATCGCTGGGTTGATAAAGCGAAGGAAGAAGAAACCGCCGATCAAAGTACAAATGACCTGGTCGTTAGCATCGGGATATTTGCGCTTGGTCAAGCTTCTGATCTGCTTGCAGATCCAACGAATACCATAAGGCGCCTCCTCCAGACCCTCAATAATGGTGGTCAAGAAGCCATTGGCAATCTCGGTCAGCATCGTCAGACGGGGCTCGATGATGGCCTGGACTTGAGGATTCTCGGCGGCCTGCTCGCCGGTAATTCCCTTGGGTAGGTGAGGGGGCAGTTGGCCGGTATCTTCCTCAATCTGCTCAATCATCCGCTCGTATACCTTGAGCGGATTAATTTCCAGGTCCAGATCCCTCAGTTCAATCAAGCCATTGATCCTATCAGCAAGTACGGACTTGAGGAAACTCTGACCAGGTCCTCTTCGAGTGTAGGTGGTCATCATCCGGGAAACGGGGGTGTTGGCGCGGAGCAGGGAGGAGTAATCGGGTGTGTTATCGAATTGATATGTCAGGACGGACTGAACCATAGGTAAGTAAGCTGTGAAGAGTCGATAGAGCTTGCAAGACGTACCTGGAACATGGTGAGAAGCAGATGCTCTTCGCGACTCTCATACTGGTTTCCGTAGATGGTGAACATGACAGTTTGCAGCAGCGAGTCGATCTCGGACATCAAGACCAGCCTGCAGAGATGGGCAATGTGCCTGGGCTCGGACTGTAGAAGGAACAGGAGGTTTCCGTACTTTTGCGTCTTGTCGTCGTTGGGGAAGTAACCCTGCTGCATTTCGAGGGCATCCTCAAGATGGCTCGCTACTTCATTTTGCTACAGGCTTTGTAAGAAAAAAACTTTCCATCATAGAAGTAGTGACAGACTTACCTCCTCCAAAGCCATGCGGTTCTGGATAAGCAAAGCAATTCGTGAGTCAAGATAACGCACATCCTTTTCAAGGACGAAGTTCTTCTTGGATTGGGACGATATCTTGGACTTGAGATCACGGAGTGCTTTTTGCGCTGTAGGTGAGACGGTCAGTCATTCGTTCTTTACCCACAAGTTTCCCAGTGGCATAGCGAGCACTCACCTTTGGCAAGGTCATCCTCAATCTGGAGGTCTCCTTCGTTGGCCGAAATTGACATGTACAAGGCCGACATGGAGTAGCGCTTCGATTGGCGCGTAGAGCGCGAACCATCGTAGGAAGACATGGTGTTTTGGCGTGATATAGGCTGGAACGAGGAGGAGGAAGCAGTGGAGGCTCGTGAAGGCGTTTGCAACATGACGGACATGATGCTGTTGACAGCGAGTAGCGATAGATGGGGTGATCAGGCTCGCGGGCCTCTTGTCCTCAAACAGCGCCGGATGATGGCAGTGATGTTGAGCTAAGGCGTCTCAACTGGCCACGACAGCTGGAAAGACGACAGTCCAAATCGATGCCTGGTTTGCGACGAACAGAAATAAAGAACGCGGGGATGGGCAACGGAAGAGGTCGTCGAGCGATCGGTAGCTGAGGCAAACGGCTGCGTTTCTCTTACGAATTCGGCTGTTTAGAGTTGGGAAAAAACTGCAAAATCGAGGAAATAGTCGTCGAGCGATTTTTCGAGGCAGACACGATTGGGCGAGCGCGCAATTAGGATATAGTCGGCGGTAGGGCACAGCAGGACGCGAGCGAAGACCAAGCAGCGGCGATAAAAACGGGCAATAGCGACTCAATCGAGCGACTCTGGATGTCGCGCAGTAGATTCGAAGACCTTGAATCTCACGAGGTGCGCAGGAAGCGTTCGAGGAATAAAGCGCAAAATGGACGACAAGCGGCGGCGGGCAGATGGTGATAGCGAAAGTGGAGGCGGCGGCGGTGGTGTTGGTGGTGGGAAGGGGAAGAGGAGCCCGTGCTGGAGTTATACAGGCAAGGCAACGGAGGTACCTGGGCTGGGCCGAGCTTATTGTTCGGGCAGATTTTATGCACGGCTGAGACGCGAATTTCAGGAGGGAGAGATGGCGCGTGGGGCGTTCGGTGGAGAGTGGACGTCGAAAGCTGCAGGGTCGTACGGGTTTGTGTGTGGGGGTGGAAGGAGGAATAAGAGCGCGAAACGACGACGACGATGATGAAGGACGTACGATGGATGATAAACGGCGAGAGAAGGGAAACGATCGACGCCGAAGAAGCAGAGGAAGCAAAGGAAGATGAAGATCCAGAAGAGTCACCCTTTGTGAGACAAGTGAGGCAAGAAAGCAGGAGTCAGGGGCAACCCTCAACCTAAGAAACGAGAAGAAGGAGGGGAGGGAGGGATGAATCGATAGATGTGATGTGATGGATGCTCAGCAGGCTGCGGGATAGAAAGGGTCGGGTGGGAAAAGGTACAGTACAGATTGGTACCTGAGATGGAGGATGATGCTGATGCCCTGGATGGAGTGGTGTGGGCGTCGCGAGCGAGGTGGGAATGGAATAACGTGGCCAGGCGCCACCCCAACTCCAACTGACCTGTAACCGCCCACTAAAGTTATGGCAATCACTCGACAATGGAATCAAACAACACTTCTTCTCCTCCACAGTCTTTCGCTGCAACCCAGGTCAGAGTCGCTCACGGCAACCGGGGTTCCGAAGTGCCGGGGTGGAATAAGGGACAAAGGCAACCCAGCCCTGAAGGTCGTCGGCTAGGATCAGGGGCAGAGACGAAACCTGTGGACCTGATGGAGTGGAGTCACGCCGCCTACTGTAAAAAACAGCGTTGGAAGCGGGTTCTCGCACCGGGAACTCACAGGGTCAAAGACGGGGATCGGCGACAACGTCGATGGCAACGTTTTGAGATGAAGGAGCATCAATGCCTTTGATTCTCGTTCTCGGAACAAGCTCTCTCGCTTGCGGTTCCCAATCCGAGACTTTTTACTTTGGATTCTTGGGGTTTCTCGCTTATTTCTCTGGGGATAAAATCTGAGCAGTCGCCTTCCGATCCGGGTGGAACGGAGGCGTCACAAGCCTCTGTCTGACAAGAGAGTTGATGGGTGGATGAGCGGAAGTGATCGTCCTTTTGGTTGCCAGACCGCCAGAGTCCTCGAGGCCGATCAGGATGATGATCTTAAGCTTTTAAATGATATATGCCCAAGGACAAGGGGGATAAGACTTTGACGGAGGTTTTCATCCTCTCGGAACACGGTCGGTCAACTTGATGCTCCGTCCTCTTGACACACACCATACTTACTACGTAGTAGGAGCTGCGGCCATCTTGATGCCCGAGCTGAAGCCAAACCAGAAACTAAAGTCTTCATGGCATGGCAACGGTCTCTAGGCTGTCACTGTCGCTGTCCCAGGCACAGAGCAGAGTGTCTGGAACGGCGCAGGGGCATCGGCCACGGCTGCGCAACTGGAGGAGGGTCGCCGCAGGAGCTCAGTGGTGGATGAGCTACAGTCCCAAAACAGCCAGAGCCTTCTCTTGTGCCTGGAGGTTTGTGTGCGAAGGTTTGAAGGGCAGAGAGGGACAACAGAGGGCCGGAGGGAGGGGGTCATCCTTGCTCGCCGAGCCAGGGGCAGATTAGACCGCAGTCACAAACTCCGCCCAGGTACGGAGCACAAGGCTCCAATATTAAAGTGCCTGCTTCCGTGCTTATGCACTTACGGGTCGATGTGGATGCCGGCGTGCGTGGGATGCTGAAGGGGTTCCGGAGCAACGCGTGCCAGGATTTTCGGAGAGGAATCGGTGATAATGGTACGCAGTACGGAACTTACTGTAAGGATGAGTATCCGTACGGATATAGCTACTGGCAATTACCACATTTCCGTGCTCCGTGCTCCGTAATGCTCTAGTCCAGACCTTCCAATCTCCTCTTCTGTTATAGCCCGCCTGACTACTGCGACCGAGTGAGGTCATACTGCGGGTAGCGAGCTCACGGTCTTCAAAATCAGATCAGCTCCATCAAGCCCCCATTTCAGGCCATTTTATCGAATTTATTCTCATCGATCTTCCGTCATGAGATTTCTGGCCCAATTCCACTGGTGCAACTTTTGCACCTCAGTGAAGTCTTTTCGACGGCTGTCTTCTTATCGTATAACCATTCCAGACGCTGCGCATGCAATCCCTTTCTGCATGTCTCGCATCATCTGTCTGTCTGTCTGTCTCCTCTCTCTCACCAGGGTCCATGTCTTTACCGTACTGTGCCTTCTTGGCAAGAGACTCCCCGACCTGCCATGCCAGGCCCCTTGCTACCCGGCTTCCAGGCTCCCTGTCGTGCGGGCGGCGATTCCAGTTGAAGCCTTGTCGATCAGCGGGTTGGCAAACAGCACGATTAGAAACGACCACAGAACCCTGAGGATCAACTTGTTGTTATCAAAATAGCAACCCAACACACAAAGGCATGTACTTGCTCGTACGCTAAACACTTGATAATCTTAGGTGCTCATCTGAGACCCTCGGTTTCGTATAACGTTCTCCAAGCTTGCATCTTTTTGGTATCCGTACAGTTGGCCACAACGGCAGACGCGATGGCAAGCTGTCCCCAAGAGCATGCCGAGGCGCAAACCTCCCCCCACATTCTCGTCTCAAAGCTCCATTGCCAGGCCTTGCTTAATTACTCCATGCCCGGTTTAGCCACCGAGAGAATAGGTCAAGCCACTTGAGCATCATCACAAATGTCAATGCCATTACCACTTGGGCTCCCAAGTGCGACAAGGCTGTCACGGGCCTCGTGCCATGCCGGTCTTCTCGAAGAAGCAACGTCTTTAATTGAACGCGATCATGTAGACAGCATGGTTGCGGGGTGGTTTCGGGGTGGCTAATCTAATTCAGAGCCTAGACGACGCCAATACTTTGATGGTCTCTAGATGGCTTGAATCCTGGGATACTGGGCGTTCATTCTGCCAATCATCAATTATGTTACTAGCTGAGAGACAGCTTTACAGGTGCCACTGCCATTTACCATGCCACTGTCGCTTGTTGGACCATTTACTACATAGTTCTGCAACCCCCAATCCCAGCAACAGGAAGATAAGGAGAGACCAAGTATACAGCAGTTTAGCAGCCCAGATCTCCAAGCTAGCTTGTATGCATTGAGCTCATACAGCAGCTCAGCCTGTCGGATCGGAAGTCCGAAGGAAACGAAAGCAGCCGTCAAAGCTGGTTGTAGACTAGCAATGTTAGCCAACGCCTACGGAGCGCACATGCGCGACAAGATGCATCGCCAAGCCGGTCGCGGCGCTCGCAGCGGGCCCTGAGCAACGTATCGAGATCATGATGCTGCTTGTCAAGAAGCAAAGGTTCCTATCGCCAGTTGCCATTCCTTGTCGGCATATTAGACTCCGTTGTCGACGAGAATGTCCCGTGTGAGAAGTCATTTCACCCACATCAACGCTTGTCATTTCTGACTTCAACCTGCATCTTAGTCCAGGATGCGAATCCTCTACCCACAGGCAGGCGAGTCCACTTCCCACGTGCCGGCGGCTTTTTGCGCTTGCGAAATTGCCTGCTTCAACCTAAACTGCCGCGCATATGGTGACCCAGTTGTCTGACTTGGTTGAGCCTATGGGAGATGTGCTTGAGCACGTATGTGAACCCTGTAACACAACCTTCTCGAAGACATATCAGTTTCGACTCTTGAATTGTCCTCAGCTGGCAACTGTACAACAGGTGACAGGTTGAATCATCAAGGAGGAACCTTGCACAGCTTCTCGATCTAATCGAATGAGCACACGTGATTGTCCATGACAAACGTCGTGGGCAGCACGCGATTCCTCCATCATTCCAAGCTTTTCCCTGTCACCCCCAACTGTAGGGCTCCAATCGAGCCGTATAAACCTGAAGGCATGAAACGAATACCACTTCATCATAGGGGTGAACCTAGTTTGTCTATGCCCGGCCTATCCGACGTGGTATGGCAGGCACAAGTATCTACGATCCATGCCCTCGGTTGTTATATCCCATGTTCACCGTCAAATCCTTGCTACAGGCACTCGACCAATAGTTTAACTGTGTCCGATACAAGTCCCATCTTTTTATTGGAGAGATATGCGTATGCTTAGCTCATTGTCTTTCTTTATTTAGTAGATCAGCATATAGAACGGGTTGCGTAGGCTCGATATGGCAGAGTTGGGTTACAGCTCATGCAATACGATACCAGTCAAGAAGAACAAGAGGCTTCAGTTGAGTCGGTAGAATTCCAAGCGCTTTACTGCTTATTATTGCCTCTGAGCCTGGTCTGATATCTACAGATGTTCTACAAGGCCCTCAAATGCCACCTACAGGAATATCAATCCTCTCACAGCAGCCTAATAAGTGTAGACGACTGTACGTAAATGGTGTCTCCAACATTCGCTTCCTCGCGACCTCGTTCATGAAACACGCCCGACTCCTCAATGTACCAATCCTTCGGCTCGTCTTCAATTAACAAGCCTCTTGTTCCCATCAACTGAACCACCGCCGTCACCTAGTCGGTCGAGTTCAGTGGCGGAGTACCTTGGTCAATGGCGGCCCAGTATACACCATCGACGAAAGCACCCTGGCGTCTCGAATCAGGTAGTGGGGTAGATTGTAGTATGTTGGGGAAGTTCTTCTGAAAGTCCTTCTTGAAAATGAAGCCGATGGGGGATTCGGAGTCGAAGCAATCATTGTCCAGTAGGTCGACATATTCTTCGACCTGGAGCTTGTATCTGGAAGAGCCTGGCCTTTGGCGGGGTATGTAAAGGCGGCCACCAACCCCCTTGTTGGAAGTTTGGATGAAAATTCCACTCTCAATATCGGGGTCCAGCTCGGATGTTGCGCCCTCGGTAGAGGGAGTATTTGCGTGTTTTCCGTGAAAGTAGACTCTCAAGTCAATGATACGC
This sequence comes from Fusarium cyanostomum, assembly GCA_014824385.1. Taxonomy (NCBI): domain Eukaryota; kingdom Fungi; phylum Ascomycota; class Sordariomycetes; order Hypocreales; family Nectriaceae; genus Fusarium; species Fusarium cyanostomum. The sequence continues at coordinate 41,172 of JABCKW010000150.1, read as the reverse complement.
ACCATATAAGTGTGTCGAGTCCAAGGGGGCTTCGTGGTGATGAGAATGGGAAGCGACTTCTTATGCATGTTGTCGGTCAGATCGCGAGGCATGACTTGTGTCTTGCGAGGTAGATCTTCCACCAAAGTGTCAGGGCAGTGGCTCGGTGGACAAGATGAGAGGGTGATGGGTTGGCGATGAGTGTCGTAGAAAGAGAAGATATAGGGTTTATTATAGCGACAGATGCTTGAGGGGTGATAGTAAGAAAGGAAAACGCTTGCTTGTTTGGTTGGATAAAGACAAGAGGAAGCCAGAGGTTCGAAGACGACAAAGCTTACCTAAACTAAGCCTTTAAGTCTAAGAGAGCGTCCAGTCGATTCAATGATTGGATTGGATTGGAATTGGAATGAATGAAGGTCCTTTTCTTATCCCAACTCGGTGAATAACAATTTGAGGAATCGCAAACGGCAGGTGTGGGCATTGACAGAGGGCAGGCAGGCATGCACCCGGTATCGCCATTAGATTCAGGTACCCGAGATAGATCCCAGATCAGAAGAAAGCACCATTCGAAATAAAATTTTCACAATGCTTACACATAAATGCCCTAATGACCTTAAGAGGTGAGCCTAAGAGGGATTCATCAAATATTTATTGATCAGGTTCTCTGACACTGGGCTTATGCATCCGCCTCATTCCATTTCGTTTCCATTAGAATAAAAGTATGAGTAGTGAGTCAATCAACACAACCAAGAGCTTCAACTGCGAAATTTGTCAGAATTGATGCCCACGTCAGTTTCTACATCATCTCTTGCCACTGAAAGTAAAAATGAAGCTGGTTTATAAGACATGCAAGATGAGTTGCGATCCAGTGGGAGTTTAGCGCGGTGGATCGTCGGCTCGACCCATGATGTCATCTTTCACGGCGCCCAAGCTCAAGCTCCGATCTCCACCCAACGACCTCAACCGACGACCTCAACCAACGACTCCAGACCCAATTGGCAACCCACGTCTTCCAGGAACATCGCAAGTCCTCTCTATTGTTTCAATTCATCATCAATCATGGCTTTCCGAGCTTCTTTCCGAGCTTCTTTCCGAAGTGTCGCCCTCGCCAGGCCCGCCGTCGCCCGCAGTTTTCACTCTACCCCTCGAGCTTTCGTCAAGGTCGGTCAGGAAATTCCTCATCTTGACGTCCTGGTCGAGGATTCGCCCGGGAACAAGGTCAACCTCGCCGAGGAGTTCGGTTCCGCCAACGGATACATCGTCGGCGTTCCTGCTGCCTTCTCGGGCACCTGCTCCAGCAAGCATATCCCGTCGTACATCAACCATCCCAAGCTCAATGAGGCTGGCAAGGTTTTTGTCGTGTCTGTCAACGACCCCTTCGTGTGAGGCTTGATTCAAAACTATCCTTCAATTGCAGCGATCTCGTATAAGGCTAACTTTCATGCTATAGTATGAAGGCTTGGAGTGAGCAGCTCGATCCCGCGAAGCAGACCGGAGTGAGTCAATCTTGATGCATATGAAACGATTGGACCCCGTCTCAAGCTCGAATTGTACCTCGCTAACTTCTATGCACAGATCCGATTCCTCGGCGACCCTACCGGTGAGTTCACCAAGGCTCTAGACCTTGGCTTTGACGCCTACGCCGTCTTCGGGGGCATGCGAGGCAAGCGATATGCGCTCAAGGTGGAGGATGGCAAGGTCAAGGAGGCGCATGTCGAGCCGGACAACACTGGCAGCAGCGGTAGGACATCTTTTTTGGGTTTATCGGTATGACGTGAGCTCGGAGGCTAATGTGATGTCTTTTTAGTTTCCATGGCTGAGCAGGTGCTGGGTTGAAATGTGAGACGTGGCAGTTGTACGAATATCTAGATTGAGACGCCCATCATGGCGAAATCTACGTAACCACGCAAGACAATAATTGATGAAGATTTTGGGAAGGCTTTTACGGTTCGTGCCCCTGAATCGGCCGTCGTTCGCACTGCATTGCAGCCATTCATTTGTATCTTTCCTTGACTCCCCGCTTCCTGTCTCCTGATGTCATTGCTGGGTCTATCTCGGGGGGTTTTTTTTTTTAACTCCGCCTCAAGTCGATTCGTCTCAGTTTCACGCTCTTTCATCTTCCTGCATTTGCTTGTCATTCATGTGGCGGTTACTGACGGCGTTGGTGGCCACTCCATGAGCCACCGCGTGTGAATCTCCAGCAACCCAGTGAAGCCAGGATTCTCAGCAATGTTGGCTAAACTTGTCTAGACTTGCTGTTTGCAGCGAGTAGCGGGCGAGGTTTGCTGGGTACATCGGGCACGGCTCAGCACGGCTATATTATCACCAAGGTGTGCCCGCATCCTGCTGGTGTGGTGTTGTTGTCGTGTTTTACGATGAGGGTGTAGGACTGAGGCACATATTGATAATAAGCATTTTGCCTGTTCTGGGAGTTGACGATATAATACTTACTTGTCGTGTATTGGCAGTAAGCGATGTGATGTGACGGTTGACATCAGAGTCCCAGTTAGAGATCCTCTGCTTGAACTAGTTTGCCTATATTGTCAGGGCGTCTCGAGGTCTATTCATAGCTACGGTAATGTCGGCGAGGAGTTGGAATCGATTACTCAGTATCCTCGTATCTCTGCAGTTGGTTGAGAGACACACTCTATGTGGTCCGTGTCTTCATCAAGTGACCATGCCTTCCTGTTCCTGTTCCTGTGAACTGGAATTTTTTTAAAGTGTCCAAGGGAACCCAACCCCTTCTCAGTACATGACATCCAATGTTATCAAATACTTCAAGTGATGAGTGTCTTTCTGCAGTACTATCTACCCTACATCTTGGTCACAACTGGATCTACAACCCCTAGCTGCCCCTTCTCGACCATCTGCACTGGATAATGGTGCTTCAAGTGGCAGGCCTGAAAACCCTGCCACCAGGTCGCTTTGATGGTGTCTCGATCCGCTTGTTGGGTGGTTAAGACTCAGCTTGAGATTCGATAGAGTCAATTGTGGACAACGCTGAGGTCCGTGAAGAGCTTACAGGGGCCTCAGTTGCACTCAAGATCTACCTACAGGTCACAGAGGTAATAAATATTAAAATATGATTTCCTTCTCCACGACCCCACAGCTTCTTTACTCAATAGGCCATAAGGTTAAATATATATCTTATTTATATTATTATGCGGCGAGAGGTTAATAGAGAACTTGGCGATTAGTGGCAAGCTTTCTAAAGATACTTGCCTCAGGGCAAATTAGAGTGCCCTGGCTTTTAAGGTAGCTAGTATGTACTAATTCGGAACGAATTAATACTTATTACCACTGTAACCTGTAGAAAGGCACCCTCTACAGTGGCGAGATGGCGCGGTGAATGATCATAATAACATTACGAGCTGATGAAACATCACCAAGGGCAAAGTGAATACTCAGCGTGAGTGTGATACGAATATCACGGTGCGCCTCGGGTTGAGATGGAAGCAAAGACTCTCCAACAAGACTCTAGCGCCGTAGCCCGAGATAACGATCGCCGGCTCGCCCCGCGAAGCTCGGGTGGGAGCTCCTCAAAGCGCAACGGTGGCGACAAATGAGAAGAGGTCGCAAGGGCGCTGGCTCATCACCAACAAGCCGGGCTAGACAGGGGAGAGCTAGTTGCGGTTTTGGGAAAGGGGCCGACGCGTTTGGACGCGATACCTTGACAGCCTTGCCTGAATGGACGAGTTAAGCGCGCAAGCAAAGTATTGGGCAATGTGACGATATGTAACGGCGAATCGGAGAAGAAAGACAAGATGGAGGACACTCGGGTATGTGACGGCCGCATACGACCCGGGCCTAGCTCCGAGGGCGCCGGGTATGACAGTAGAAGAGCTGTAGAATCGAGTTGTGGAGTTGTGACCGTAAGTGATATGCCCTCCGGGACATGAATCGTGTCGCTGTGATAGTGACGGCGATGATAAAAGAGCATTGTGATGAGCGCCCAAAGCTGAAATTGCGGCTGAAAAGACGGCAGGATAATACGGGCTTGCAACGAGCGGCATCAACTGGGTGAAAGGTGAGGCTGTCTGAGTTATTGGGCAGTGAAAGTCGCGTTCTCAACCTAAGAGACTGACTGTCCGGGCAGGTTGGGGAAGAGTTGAAGTGATGTCAGGCTCCATGGCAGCATAGATGGGCTGATAGTGAAAAGTCTGATATCAACCCGGAGAGCACGACGTACGTAGTAGGTTTCCACGGCGCAGCGGGAACGGAGAACCCTTTCCGTACAGTTAGGCATGCATCAGCGGACTCAATAGGTAGCCTGGTGAATTCAGGGCCTTAACCTCACGCCGACATACGACCAAGAATGAGGCGGACAGACCGAATTTAACGATGCAGTCCATCGATGCAATACATCGGGCTTTGATGCGATCCAATGCCTTGCTGGCTTAGCGACTTTCAATAATTGTTGCGCCAACGTGTCAAGACTCAGAAGAAGAGGGTCGGCTTGTCGACGTTAGGCCTCCAGGGGGCTGCCGTAGATCATCCAGGGCGGCTACGTGCATCTCGTCGTGATGTGGGATGATTGGAATGCCATCAAAGCATGGCGCACATACTCCGTCATCATCGCAATCACATGCTGCAAGGGACTACCACGGTGATGGAATGCGTCATGGTACTGAGAGGACCACAAGAATACTGAACACAAAAGTTACTCGTTTGAGTGTCCGACATTTGTATAACCAATCGGAAGATTAAAAGTAACGATCGATGCGTTGTTGGATGTCCAATCTATCCATGAAGCTTCGGCGTGTTGGAGATGCCTTTTTTTGTTTTTATTTTTTTGTCCTGGTGCTTTTCTCTCAAATGAAACTGAGAGCAGACGCAATGCAGGGGTTTCTGCCAACCTGCCCAACCTGACCTCAAGCCTTCATGCCTTTGATGGGGGACAAATTTTTTTGACTTGTTATTTATGCTATGCTATTATAAGACGACATACTACGTAAGGTTAAGAAAATACCTAACTGATAGTATAAGACCTTTAATTACTATGATTGAATTTCAAATCAACGTAGGTCTTATGATGGTGGCTAGGCCTTTACTTCTTAAACTTGTGTAGTCCTAGAGAAGAAGGTATGACTACCCGAGGTGTAGATTCCTGTGTTTTTTGTCCTCCGCGGAATACAAGCTGTGACAGCTCACAGCTACCCAACCACACACATGCATCTGCAACCACCACCGCCATCACCACCACCACTTCACGACACCAGAGACACGGGCACACACCACCACGCGGCAGGCCCCACCACCCGAGACGTGCGAAACACGGAGCCCCGACTATAACGGCGAGCAATATGACTGTGTACAGTTCTCCGTATACGTACGCAGCCATACGATGCGTGAGAAGAAGCACAACCGACCGACAACGCACCAACGTAGCACTCCTATCACTCTGGCTCTAGCTGGCTTCCAGCTCTGACCTGACTTTTGCAGTGAGTCAACACATTACATCAGTCACTAGTACGTGCCGCGTCCGCGCACGAAACGGGCACCAGAGGTCTACGGACCCTTCGGCAGGTCGTCCCGCACATCTCAACGACGTGCTACGAGTCTACGAGTGTGCCACCAGTGATCCACAAGCCTAGGATCCATGGCCACTCACCGACTCCATAGCTCTTACGTACGAACTGCTGCGGCTGGCATAGGCCTCGACGGTGTTGGCGGCAGGGCTTGAACAGCAGTGACATGGGAAGCGAGAATCAGGCGCCTCTGCATTGAATGAGCAACAATCAATTGATGGCTTCAAGTCCCAGCATTTATTCGGGCGTTCTCAAGCTGGCACCAATGCAGTTGGCGTTCTCGCAGGTGCGGCTAGAGTACGCGCAGATCCGGGGAGCGTGGAGCTACGGAGTACTCCGTACATTCTCGAGAAAAGCAAAAGATAACATCAAGGACGAGGCTGGAAAACGTGATGCGACCAGTGACGAAGAGGTCCAGATCGCCGGATCCAGGCTCTGCGAGCGCCATCAATCGACAAACACACCGACATTTGCCATTCGTCCCTTGGTAATCCTTCTCTCGATCCGTTGGTCCTGAACATGATTTAGGCTGCTCAAGAAACCCGACGCTACGAGCGGTTCCGGGACTGGAGCCCGACCAAGTTGACGAGGGCTCACAGGCAACACGGCACACACGGAGGAAGTAATGGATTTGGTGAGGCCTGCCTTTAACCCAGGTCGAGGATCTGTGATTCCCGTTCCGCCCAGCCAGCCTCGCCGGGGTGGAAAATCGATAGCGTATCGATAGGGAATTAGTGCAACCCAACCAACATCCAAGTGAAAAAACCACCTACCTTGGTTGGGACGGTAGCACGTCGACAACAGACACAGGCAACTACAACGGCGCGCCCGGTCACCGCTTATCGAGAGAAGGCTACCTCCTCCGACCTCACCTTAGGTCCGGTACTGCACTTTGGAGCTCCAGCTTACAGCTTGCGCAACGTCGTCTTGTGCCCCCGTCGTCCCTCGGAAGGTGGAAAAACTTGGGGCAAATTTTAGTCCCCGAGCCGGATTGCCAGCTCATCCACCCACCACCCATCATGGAGGACGATCGGTCGACAAGAAAGGAGGGGTGCAGAAGCTGGTGGTCTTAAGTTTTGGTTGTGAGTGCTGGCGTCACTGGGCAGCGGTTTGCAACAACTTGCTTGATCTGCCTGCCTCGGCATGGGAATAACGGAAAAGTAACCAAAAGAATCGAGGAGAGGCGGTCTGGACGAGAGTGAGAGACGAGAAAAAGAGTGGCTAAGCTAAGTAAGCTAGAAACGAGGTAAAAACAAGACAATACGAGACAAGTCCAAAGAGTGTGACTCCTGCGAGGGACCCATTTTGCGAGCAGGAGCGTTTCGTAACCCCCCATTCCTGCATTCCTCAGTGAATCGCAGAGTTGAGCGAAGAGCGGGGTTGGGGTGAGGGTGACTGAGGTAGAACATGGAGCGCATCAGATAGAAAGAAAGGGATAAGGCTTGATACTCGGGATAGCGACGACGGCATCACTGCCGCTGCTATTAATAAAGCAAGGACAAGGAGCCAAACCCGAGACTATTATGACTCCAAACCGGCAAATAAACGAAACTGCCTGATCATGACTTGATATCTGGTATCGATGGACATCTCAGCCAACAAAAAGCCGCAATTCGCAGGCAAACGCGAATTCCCAAGTGCGGGAAGCCGTCCGGAGCCCAAAGCCGGAGCCAACCTTGCCAAGCCAGAGAAGGTACGAGCCTGCACACCCCTCCCAGCAAGCGGGACACCTGTTTCAGGGTTTCAAAAGCGCGCCAGATGCTTCGTCCTTGCATCACGTCATGTCCGCGAATCACAAACCTGAAAGCTTGCCAGCCACCAGCCAGCCCCACCACAGGGCTGAATCAGCCAGTCACAAGTGTAAAAAGAGTCTGGATCCCGCCCCTCAAATCATCTCGTCGCATTTCCTCGTCCTCCTCGCGCGGCCTTTCCTCCTTCACGGCCAATCAATCCTCCTGTCCTCATCCACTCAACAAGCAATCAGATTCGTCCCAGGCCTCGAAACACTTATTTGTGTCTGGCTATTCGCTGGCCATTCACAAATCGCAAGCAATTGTCGCCTTGATTGGATCCCACGCGCGCGCAACTGCTCCCGCGTCAGACAACAAGCTTCTGCGCCCGCGAGCTTTTGAGTTCTGCGATTCGCTCAACGCCCGCCGATTCGCCCCAAACGGCAACGCACAAAGGGAGACCATTCTATCGTCCACTCCAGCCTGTCTTGCTAAACCGACGACAATAGACGTTGGAAGTCTGCGTTCATATTCGTGCCCGTGCTCCAGCACTGCTATTGATAGTCGCAATTTCACTATCGCCACTGCTAAACAGCTGCCAGCGGTTCAGCTTGTTTCTTTTTCAGCCCTTTGCCCGTTTCCGGCTCTCAAGCTTGAGCTCAAGCTGCTAAGCCTAAAAAGCCCACCGCGCAACAACTGCCGCGTTGGCGCGTTACCCTAACCTTTCCATCTGCATCACTCACGTATTCGGCACAAACACTTCACCTATCCAGTTCCTCACCCCAACCTTCCGCTCATCCACTCCCCTTCACGCTCGCTGCTATTCTTTGATTCGGCCGAGTCAAAGCTGGCGCTGCGATTACCTTGAGGCGCTCCTCACATACACGCCATTGCTAGCAGGCAATTATTGTGAAAATCAGACGCATCTTTCGCCAGCCGAATCACTTCACCAATATCCCGTGTTAGCACCGGGATCTCTTGCATCCTGTCTTTTTCTGACAAAGAGATTCCTCAGCTGTCGCGGTCGCTTCCGGGCTCGGACCATCTTAGCTTGGCCTTGCCGTCGTTTTGTGGCTCGTCAGTTAATTACAGGCGCACGCTCACTCTCTGCCGCGCGACAAATCCAGCCCTCGCTCGCCCGAGACAGCCCACCCACTCCAATCAACCCACCTCGCGCCACCAGCAAATCAGCACGCTTTTCTCACCTCGCTTCGCCTTTTCAACATTGCGACCACAAGGCCTATCATCGTCGCCAGCTTCGTCTTGATCATATCCATTGGCCGCTTTGCCCGTCACCTGACGATTTCTGCCTGCGGATCCTCATATTACCCCAGATTCGACTGTCGTCAATTAGCCCGTTGAAACGACGCCGTGCGAGTAAACTTTGAGCGCGCTGAAGCTTCTACCGCTCCCGCTCCCCAACCCGTGCATCCGCGTCCGCGTGTGCATCTGTCGGCATCCTGCATCACAAAAGGTACGTAGAGCCTCTTCTCATTGCTTTTCTTCAAATCTCTCGAAGCTCCTTCTCAGAGCGTTTTCTCTTCGCGGCCATACCACCCTCTGGCTGTTCATCCTGGCGCATACGCGCGAGCTACAACGGAGAGCGAGCGCGTCGTTTAATGCTGTGACGGTCAGATTGTGTCAGCACAGCAGCATTGACGTTGTCTCGCCTCCAAAACGCGTCTTTTCTTTTGACAATTAAGCACAAGTGCGCGTTTTTGCCGCCTGTCGACTGCTTGCTGCACTTCGCGCGCCTCATGGCCACCCTGTTTCCACTTACACCGATTCCTACATCGATGCTTGCCGATAATTCACCGCGACTCATACTGACAACGCAATCATAGCTGCCGCACCGTTCTTACGACTGCTGGGTCACCCTCCCAAGGAACTATACGCGCCGTATATATGTACGTACCACGTGTTTCTTATGCCTATTCCCTCCGTTTGCCTCTCCCCATGCTCTCGTCGGTCTTTTGGTCACGGCCAGAACCCAGCAGCCCTCGCGTGGATGAGATCACGCCGTCTTCCACCGACCTGCCTGATTTAACCCTCCTGGCAAGACACCTATGCCACTCTCGTTCCCACTCCACCGCATAAACGTCATCCCCTCTCCCCCCACGAAACGACAAGGCGGGTGTCTGCTTCGTGACACAGAGATGATGATGTTGAAAAAGATGCCGCCCCTTGTCTTTTCCTTGCCCATCAGCCTTGATATGCACACCCGTCCCTTTCTTTGCGTCCCGTTCCCCTAGCCAGCCAATACCCCGCTCTGGCACCCTGTTGCGAGGCGCAGGGCCGCAGCTATCCAGAGCCCCGGAAGGGAATCGAGTCTTCGTCGCCAACCAGCTTGGGCACCGCCTTGCCTGGCCTCTATGCAAGTTCAACGGCGCTTATCTGAATGAGTGCAGCTAAAGGCCCGCTCCCGACGGCGGACCGATTCAAGCTAATTCTTCTCGGCGCCGTCATTGCAAATCGAATATGGGGTCAGCATCAGCGCTAGAAGTTGGAACTAGCAGCGACAGATTTTGTGATGGCCATCATCAAATGAAGCCTCTGCTTGACGAGGAAGTTTCCTTCTACTTTGAGGCCTCGAGTCAACGCCCTTGCTTCCTACTCCAGGCCCGGCCAGTCTAGTGGACTGGGTGGGCGTGGTGGGCCCGCCTGTTGCATATTCCGTCATGCATGGGACTCCGGGTTGCCAACGCATCAAGAGTGGCTTTCCAGACGCGCCTTTACACCCCTTCCCGCTCCCCGTTGCGGGCCCCCATTTTTTTTCGCCGTGCCCTTTCATCCTAGCCTAGCATATATACACCTGAGCTAACGCCTATGGTTGGACAGATCTCCCAGGACAGGCAACTGACCAGCCAGCGTTGTCTCTGCCGTCACTGTTTGCCCGGTGCTCAGCTACCCTTCTTTGGCCTCTACGTTATCGCTTACTTCCTCACGTGGCTGTGTGAACCGCCGCATCAGCCACTGCAAGCAGTATCCAGCCACGACATCAGCTCGCATATGCTGTGGTTGACCGTCTGAGCGACCGCTTTTGCCCCATCTCAGCCTGCCAGGTCATTCACGCCCAATCACTCTGGTGTGTCTTCTTCCACATTCTTTGCGACTGGAGCATCTTGAGGAGGTCTCCCAACCCGACAGCCCAACTGGACCTAAACGAAACAATTGAACTTTATACCCCACGCAGCTCGCCGGCCAAGTCTTCCATTGATTGTCATTATTCGGCATCTCTTTTTCTTTGGGACTGTTTTCGCGACGTCGGAACTTGCTACGCGTTGCGTATCTTTGATTGAATCTCACCTTGACCTCGACACGCGACTAACGAATCGAAACGCGACGAGGACGCCTTTCCTCGACACCTACCAATCAGACTGGATTCCTAGTGTATGATGGACTACGGCCAATATCAACAACAGGGACAGAACGCACACTCTGGTTACGCAAACTCTGGCGCTGCGAACAACATCACTTCACCCACAAACAACATCCCTCAGCACGCTGTGCAAACCTCGCCCATTCTCTCTTCTCAGCAACAGCAAGCCCAGGCCCAGGGACACAACATGTACCAACCTCAATACGGCGTGCCACAGCAGGGCATGCAGCAAGTCCATTATGGCATGCCTGGAATCCAGGCGGCCGCAATGGCTGCGACTGCTGCCGCGTCCGGCTCCAACTATGGTTATATGCCCTCGGACCCCAACATGCCCCAGAGCTCGCCTCGCATGGGCGGCGCCAACACTAAGAAGGATGGCCGCCAATCCCCTCGCATGAGCACCATGCCTCAAATCCCTGGCCGTCGAATGAGTCAGGTCACCAGCCCCGGAGTTCCCAACGCGCCGACTATGATGAGCCACGCCGGCGGGCGGCCGGGCGTTGCCCCACCCCAAATGCCGGCCGCACAGATGCAGCACCCGCAATCCCCGGAGATGCCCGCTGGTGGCGGCGTTGAGGAATCGCCTCTCTATGTCAACGCCAAGCAGTTCCATCGCATTCTCAAGCGGCGCGTTGCTCGACAAAAGCTCGAGGAACAGCTAAGGCTGACCTCGAAAGGCCGAAAACCATATCTCCACGAGTCGCGACATAACCACGCCATGCGCCGGCCGCGCGGCCCAGGCGGACGATTCCTCACGGCAGAAGAAGTTGCAGCTATGGAACGCGATGGCAATAAGGACGGCAAAGCCGATGAATCCGCTGGGGAAAGGGCGTCTGGATCCGCTGGAACCAAGCGCAAGTCTGAAGCCGGCTCCGCGACCGCAAATAAGAGAGCTAAGACGGACACAGCGAGCCCTAAGGACGATGAAGATGAGGACGAGGGCTGATCGCACGCGTATGCATGTAGATCACCTATATTCTCCTTTATCAACCTATCAGCGGTTTACGACGTCACGACAGCAGCACGATTGTTACTTATTTTTTCAACCCCCCATTCTCAAATGGACTCGAGGAGGTTCACGACGGGCGAGGGTTTCTTTTCGACCGGACGGGGGTGTCTTCGGTTTAATAAGGGTCTGTTCTTGAGTTTGGCACCTTCGTTTACGGTTTTACAAGAGTCGTGCAGCCCGCACGGGGATCTGCCGACTCTTTTTTTCTGCTCGGTTTCATTTAATACAGCACTGGACTGGCAACAGCATGCCACTCCTGTTCTCGGATGGGTGTGGCTTCAGGAATATCGGATGGACAGAATGTATGGACGATTCGACATGATGGATACCCCTCTTCGTTATTTCGTTCAGCCCTTTATCCTTTGTCTTTCCGGTTTCGTCTCTCTTGTCTTGTGGAACTCTTATGTTAAATTGTTCGCTGCCCTCGAAAACGTCGGTCTGGCTACCAACAGCAAGCCACTTGGTGCTATTGCTTATGATCTATGGGCGGACATGACAGGTTGGCATGCAAGAGCAAGAGAGAGAGGAGAAAGAAAAAACCGGAAATGCAAATAAAAAAGAGGAAGATATCTGTTCAATGGTTTGGGAAGAGAAAAGAGTACCTATTCAGGGACTTGGTACTTATTGACCCTCAGCAGGTCAGGTCTATTCTACGGATGTATAGGTTTAGAGTCACCTATGACGATCCGGCGCCGGATCATGGTACAGAAGGAGACTGTGTTTGAAAATCTAAGCTTGTACATGTTTTTTCGAGCCTTGTTGACTACCGATGCTGCCCGCCTTGTGATATGATTGCTTCTAGTTATTGAGCGCCTTGGCTTGGGCGACTGTAGAAGCTGAAGCCGCCTCTTACCTGGGTATTTCCTTGGTACTCCTTAAATGCAACCGGTCTCAACTCTCAAGTGAACGAGTGCTTGATTGGCGGGGCCACAGCGGCTCTTTGGGTTCAGAAATGTACCGAGGAGACGTGACGGGATCCAATGTGGAGGGAGAGATTGGGGAAGAGGGGCAAGGTGCACGCGACGAGCGACGAGGTGTAAGCATACCCCTAATCCAGATCTGGACCTCGGCACGTCAGATAAAGGGCCAAGCCTTTGATGTACTCCCCTCCCTCAAGCGCCTCGCCTGCAAATGTGTATGTAGAGCTGTGTGCTGACCCTGGTCTTAATGACTTGAGGTTCCCGAGCTCTGGAAATTCTTGGAAGTCTTTCTTATTGCACATGTTTTGTGTCTTGTAAGCTTCGGAGGCTCCCTTTACAACAAGTGCGTGCCATTGAAAAAAGCATCGCCTTTGACCATGGCTGGCAGGGTGCGACAGCCCGTCGATAAGGCGGCGCTTGAGAAATACATTTCCAAAAATGTACCCGCGATCAAGACGCCGGTTGATCTGAAGCAAGTGAGTAGCCGAACAAGCCCACGCTGCGGAATTCCTGTTCGCGATGCTAACCTCCGACGTCAATCAGTTCGGCTTCGGTCAATCCAATCCTACATATCAGATCACCGCCGCCGATGGCCAGCGCTTCGTGATGCGCAAGAAGCCCCCGGGCAAGCTCCTCTCCAAGACAGCGCACAAAGTCGAGCGAGAATACCGCATCATGCACGCCCTCGAACATACCGACGTCGCGGTCCCTAAGACGTACTGCCTGTGTGAGGACGACTCGGTCATCGGCACCCCATTCTATATCATGGAGTTTCTTGATGGCCGCATCTTTGAGGACTTTACCATGCCAGGCGTGGAGCCCGCGGATCGCGAAGCCATGTGGCGCGATGCTGTGGTGACGCTGGCACGCTTCCATGCCGTGGATTATCAAAAGGTTGGCTTGGAGAAATTTGGCAAGCCGTCGGGGTTCTACGCCCGGCAGATTAATACGTGGGTTACCATCTGTGGGAGTCAAGAGAAGGCTGTGGACGTGGAGACGAAGGAGTCCGTAGGGAAGCTCCCGCACTTTGAAGAGACGGTGCGGTTTTTCAAGAATGAACGGCTGCAGCCCGAGGACCGGGCGACGCTGGTACATGGAGATTACAAGATTGATAACCTGGTGTTTCACAAGACCGAGCCGAGGGTCATTGGCATCCTAGAGTACGCCCCCCCGCGATTATGTCCATGACCTTTGGCTAACATGTACTGTTATAGCTGGGAGATGTCCACTGTCGGCCATCCTCTCTCCGACGTCTGCAACTTCATGACCAACTTCTACACGGCCAAGCACACCGGCGCAACGCCCTATGACGCGTCCAACTTCCTTCCCGGCCGGACGCCCGGTCTCCCTCAGCCCGAGCAGATCCTGGAATGGTACACGGCGGCGAGCGGGTACGACCCTCGGACGGAGGTGCCGTGGGGCATGGCTTTCAGCATCTGGAAGCTGGCTGGTGTGTGCCAGGGAATCGCAGCGCGGTTTGCGATGAGGCAGGCGAGCAGTGAGAAGGCGAAGCAACATGCTGTGACGAGGGGTTCGCTGGCCAAGTTTGCGTGGGCGTTGGCGATGGAGGCTGGTGCAGTTGAAACGGGGACGAAGTTGTGAGGAGCTATCAAGTACTTTATGCTGGGTGGTTTGGATACAGTGCATGTGTTTGAAGGGTTTCAGGCCTAAACAGTCTTAATATCTAGTTATCTATTACCCTTGTCCCCGTGCATGGGAGCAGTGTCAAGGAGCGAGATGTAAGAGCTTGGGAGCATAGGAGTGCTGCTTGGTTGTACGGATACGGAGTAGTCGAATTACAAATCTGGCGACCTTGAATATTAATGCATGCATCTAATAAATTAAGTCTGACTTATCCTCCTGACAGTATGTATGCCCGCTTCCCTCAAAATCCGGTTTACGGCGGGCCTTGCTTTGATACCTAGGTACCTAGGCAGGTAAGTAGGTAGATCTCGTCAGGGTCGCCACGTTTTTGGGTATCCAATCAGTGACGTTTTTATGCAACATCACCGAGATCCAGATCCGAAACGGCGACGCTTATGACGTCGCACTTGGCGAACGCATCTTTCCACCCGTCAAGCCTTGGACGTGCCCGACACTTCAACAGTAAGTCATACGTGTCGGGGCCCGCCAGGTCAGGCCGTACTTCCTCTAGCTAACAACGTACCTTGGTATCTAACTACGCGCAAGCTTATCGCTCGGCGGCCAAACACATCTTGTAACGCCCAACGACGCGATATCGTGTTGGATTTCGCCAATTCGCTCTTTAGACGCCACTCAAGGACCGCTTGGCTGGCCCGTCAATGGCTGGCAACATCCGCCGGCGCATTACGCTGCCGGATCCGCCTGCGGACGAGCGACGTCCTCTACTGAGTCGGGTCAGCACAGGCGGCGTCGAGAATGCCGAGGCCGTCTACAGTTGCATGACGGATCCTCACAGTCACTTGCCCGTCTACACCAATATCCACCGCGTTCGTCGCGACATCATCAGCGTTGTGGAGGATTACCTGAGTGTTGAGCAGCTGCAGGACCTGAAGATCAATGTTACTGTCGTGAGGCCCCTCGTGGATAAGTTCTATGGCTTGAACGACATTTCCATCAGTAAGAGATAAACGCCTGCTTCCCATGACCTTGTTACTGACCGAGATGCATAGTCTACTGCTTGCTGGTCAACCGCGCTCAGTTTCTTGATGAGCAGTCTCATCTTAACAACCGCCACAATGTCAACTTCACACGTGCCACTCTGTGCGAGCTCATCGCCACGCGCATCCTCCGGCGCTTCGGTGAGGCGCACGACGGCCACGACGGCCTGCTCTTGCTGGCTCACATCCTCGTTGCCGGCTTCGAGCCCTTCCAGAATGCGCCTGATGAGATCCGCGCCGAGGCCGAGCGCAGTACAACGTGGGTTCACTATAAGACGCTGCCGTCTCTCGAGATTGCCATTGTGACCGAGAGCAAGCACTTCCTGAGCTCTGCGACTTGCCAAAAGGTCGTCAGCGCCATCTACGAGGGCCGCATTGTCTATACTCCTTCGACATTTTGGGATATTATTCCTGATCATTACAAGCTGAAGCCTATCTCTGTATACGACCCGCGCGACTCGCCCTTGCTTAACCAGTACCGCCTCATCGTCCCTCGTACCCGGAATATTCTCGAGTCTATTCAGTTTGCTGTGCTACTCGGTCTTTATATCGCTGTCATGATCCTTAGGAGGAGAAACTGCTATAATTTCACTGAAGTTGCCTTTGCTGTCTTTGCTTTTGGATGGGGTCTGGATCAGTTCGCTACTATCCTGGCACATGGATGGTAGGTTTCTTTCTCGCAGTCGAGTTTCTGGCTCAAGAACTCCATGCTAACGTTGATACCTAGGAACGTGTACACCCAGAACTTGTGGTCATTCCTCGATGTTGCCTTCATCCAAATCTATTGGGTGTACCTTGTCCTGCGGATATACGGATTGTACATCGGTGACACAAGTTTTGTCGAGCAAGCGTATGATGTGCTTGCGCTCGCCGCGCCTGTGCTCATCCCACGCGTGGCTTTTAACATGCTCAGCGATAACTTGGTCTTTTTATCACTCAGGTCGATGATGGCTGACTTCTTCTTCCTGACGGCTTTATCAGCTTGGTGCTTCGTGGGCTTCTTGCTAGCACTACTTTGGCTTGGCGAGGGAGCGCATCCCATACTGTATGTCTTGCCAACACTGTCTCACGCGGGGTTTGCGCTGACTAGGACTTTAGTACCATCTCGAAATGGATGATTTACATCTGGTTTGGGCTTGACGGCACGGGGATTCATCGTTCGGTTAGTTTGTATTTCTCTCTCTCGCCAGCCCCTACTAACAGTCGCAACAGAGCGAGTTTCACTGGTTACTGGGACCTAGCGTCATGGTGGCCTTTGCGTTCCTAGGAAATACTCTTTTCCTCACCATTTTGGTGTCCATGCTGTCCAATACCTTCAGCAACATCTCCTCCAACGCCTTGCAAGAGATGAACTTCCGTCGAGCAGTGCTCACGCTTGAGGGCGTCAAGGCTGATGCAGTGTTTGCATATCAACCTCCGTTCAACATTGTCGCCGTCTTCCTGTTCATCCCTCTCAAATTTGTTGTCAGCCCCCGGTGGTTCCACAAGATCCATGTAACAGCTGTCAAGATCCTCAATCTCCCTCTCCTACTCATCATCGCTGTTGCTGAACGCCGCCTGCTCTGGCCTTCCCGAAACGTCGAAGACGCGACTGAGGGCAAGATTCCACCCCCGACCAAGAGTCGATTCTGGAAGAAGTGGCGGTTGACCGTTCATCGAGATCTGCGCGCTGTATTTCAGGTCTCGCCACCGGATGAGGTGCAGGACGATATCGCCGTTGACGATGACTTGACGCATCACCTTATTCGCAGACAGTTCACAAGGAACGCAACAAACGAGCTTGAACCCCGAGGCCGGCCCGAGCCCGCAACCCGGCGCCCATCGCGACGGGACTCCATGTTCCCCGGCATCCCGCAGAAACTACGAGGGTCGTTCTCTGAGGCTGACACTCTCGAAGGGACAGCGGAGAGGCTCGCAAATATGGAGAAGGCCATGCGGCGGATGGAAGCTATGCTGTCTCGTTTGGTCCCGTCCAGCGAGGAGGCGATCGCGGACGATGAGCTGGATGAGAGCGGCACACTTAGAGGAGACAATACGGCAGAGTCTTCGTTTAGGGGCTTGATGGACCGGGTTTCATGAGCAATGCGTGGTGTTTGGTGGTGGTTCTGAGTAGAAATACGCTTGGGGTGGGCGCTGATTCGGCGTTTGTATACGACGGCCTCGAACACTGATTGACGGTACTGGCTCCGAAAAGCTTCTTTTACAATTCAATACTTCTCTGTCGTCACACTAGTCCTATTCTTCTTCTCTGCATGATCTGCGAATCTCATATTCTCTGGGCAACGGCGCCAACCTCTGCCAGTTGAACTCTTCATGATTCTCAAGAAACGAAATGTGCACACTCACTTACTTCGAGCACAAAGGCTGCAAGCACATCTGGGTCGTCGTCACAGAACCATGCGGGCCATTCGTGGGCCTCAACAACTGCCCGTCCTTCTGCGACGGCACAGCCAAGCCGGAGCCCAAGTACTACCGCACACGGAGCCGACCCTGTCCGAGATGCGATCTCCACGGGACATATGACCGCAACTTGATCCGGATGGTGGAGAGTATGGGATGGGGCGTTAAATGGGGAGTTGGTCCTGGCACAGACGACTGGGGTTGTGAGATGAAGTGCGTGATTCTCTGAGGACTTCTACGGTGGGATGTGTAAGTGCCACGGTGATAGGAGGAGGCCAAGAGGAACAGCAATTGGACGAGGGACCCGGTCGGTTTGAGATGGAGGGATAATCTTGTAGTCAATCTCTCCGTGCTCGAGTATTGACGAATGTATCTCGAACTGGTCCTGAGCAATCGTCTCTCTCAAAAATAAGCTGCATAGGCCTCAAAGCAAATGTGCGTAAACCTCAGGTTGCAAGGTCTGACAGTTAAACAGGCTTAGAAATCAACGAACCAGTTTCTGTTCTTCGTTTGGACCTTGAAATGAATCTTGACCTTGCGGATATTCGAACTCCATCAAACTCCAACTACATCACGTGCCACGCCCACTTTCGAAGCCCATCTATAAGGTACCTTAGGTAGATTAGTTTTTCTCTCAACCGTGAAGCTTCACAGCGCAACCACATCGTACAGCCCTACTCGTTATAGAAAATGTTGCCGACTCCAGACACTTCGCACGTTCCCTACGAGCGGGTCTACGAACCTGCTGAAGATTCATACCTCCTCCTAGACACTCTTTCTTCCCCAACAGAGACAGCATTTCTACATGAAGCCTTTCCAGACACAGCGCCCCTGGTGGTGGAGGTTGGCACCGGCTCAGGTGTGGTCCTCGCCTTCGTCCACGCCCATGCGCAGACACTCTTTGGCACGCGCCACATCCTCACTGCAGGAGTCGACATGAATGCCTTTGCATGCCGTGCGACTATGGGGACGGTTACCAAGGCAGAATCTGTTAATGCAGACACTCACGGCTTATACCTGGGCTCTTGTATGGCCGATCTCACGGCGTCGTGGCGTGAGGGCGCCGTTGACGTTCTCATCTTTAACCCGCCGTACGTGCCCACACCTGAAATGCCGGCGCGACCTGAGTCGTTCGCCGCGGATGATCTAGCGGCGAGCGCAAAATCTTCTTTTGGCGACGACTCGTACCTCTTGGCGCTATCGTATGCGGGTGGTTTAGACGGCATGGAGACTACAGATAGGCTCATTGATGCACTGCCGGACACTCTCTCCCGTCGGGGCTGCGCCTACATTCTCCTCTGTGCACAGAACAAGCCCAACGAGGTAAAGCGGCGCATCCAAGAATTCGGGACCGAGTGGCGGGCTCGTACTGTCGGGACCAGTGGAAAGCAGGCCGGATGGGAAAAGCTGCAGGTCGTGCGGATATGGCGAGATTTTGTGAGTACTGCGGAGTGAAGAATGCTGGGTTGGAGGCGCGTAAGAGCATGTATTCAGATATCTTTCCATACCAAAAAAGTGATACCCACCCGCCGAGGATTCTTACAGTTTTTATGGCTAAACATCCCGAACGCCAAGTTCCATTTGAATAGTGATATCGTCGTGATATCGCTGATACCCCACAGCATGACGCGCATCTGCGCTCCCAAACTCTTCAAATCTAGTGTCCTCCCCAAGCGCTCCTCATTACTTCCCAGTCTAAGGTCGTCCCCGTCCGCGGCCTCTACCACGTCCTCGGGGGCCACCTCTGCCTCGCCCTCGGGGGCCGCCGCCGCCGCCGCCGCTACCACCACCCCGCTCGGCCTCCTTGCGAGCCTTATTCTTGGGCTTGGGCGCGTCGTCGATAAGGAGGGTGTCGAGGGGTAACGAGTCGGGAAGGATAAAGTATCGGATGGTGGAGCCTCGGATGTTCATGGTGTCGAGGGAGATGGGGTCCTGGCCCTTGATGGTCATCTTGACAGTGCGGAGGGCGGTGTTCATCTGGGGGGAGACGGAGGAGATGGTGCCGTGAACGATGGTGCCTGTGTTCAGGTCAGCGCGTTGTTCGCTGCGGGTTTACAGGCTTGAAGGTGTAAGAGATTGCCATCCGTACCATTTTTCAACTCAATTGTCACCGTCTCGTTGGCGCATTTCATTAAGAATCTGGTTGTGACACGTTAGCCCAGAAGCTCGTGCTTGAAAGAGAGCTCAGCACAATCCAAGTGCAGTGCATAACATGGGGTTTGCTTACCGGACGAGCTTCATCTTGGCGACCTCGTAGTAAAGATGCGCTTCGACCGCTAGAAGATGTTTGGTGGTAAGGTCGGGGTGGAGGTTGGTAGTAGCGCGCGTTGGTCGTGGATTCGGCGTGAGGCTGAGGCTACATGACGGCCTTGAGAATTGTCGGTCGGAAAAATCGAGGAGCTTCAAGTGCACGTGACATTTCTTTGGGAAGTTGCAGGTGCCTGCCTACCTAGTAAGAGAGCCCCACGTGACTTTGGGCGGGTGGTCGTCAACGCAGAGTTAATTGGTGCTACGGTGACTTTATCGATAAGAGAGACCCTCGCGGGCCAAACGGCCATAAATTCCAGCCTGCCAAACCTGAGCATGTCATCACTCAAGAAGCTCGCCTGTCGCCTGTGCCCCGGGTTTCCCTCTTCCCTTTGATCATCAACCGGATGCTCGGGGTCAGATTCCTTAGTTTTTCTTATTCGCCGACTTTCTGTGGTTCTTTCGCTGCCAGAGTCGCTGTCCCCCACCTAGAGACGCCGACTTGCCTCCATCGTTACCCCACTATCCTTTGAGTTCAGTCCCAACGCGAGGCTCGCCGGAGCTTGTATCCTTATCCACGACGTCCCTTGGTTGCGTCTAGGACGAGCATATCTGAGAGTTGACGGAGACAAGAAAAATGATATCTGGACGAGGTGGATCTGGTGCACGAGCTGGGCGGATTCGCCCCCCTCGTCGCTTCGTGCGTGTAAGTGCATCCTTGAAAAGAGCTCCCTTTGAGGTCTCACGTCCATGATTACACGAGAACCGAGCTCCTCAACGTCCTGGAAGTGCACACTAACCTCGTCAACGCAGCCGAATGAGCCCGGTGAAGGTGCCGATTTCGAGGCTTGCTGGAACATGCTGAAAGAAGCCCTCCGCGACATCCACCAGAAAAACTGCAGCCGACTCTCCTTCGAGGAACTCTACCGCGCAGCCTACAAGATTGTTCTTAAGAAGAAAGGCGAAGTGCTGTACGACCGAGTAAAGGAGTTCGAGGAGCAATGGTTTGCCGAACACGTCATTCCCAAGATTCGAGACTTGGTCTCCAAGAGCTTGATCAACATTGGAGTCGAGCGAACCTCAACAACATCGGTCAACGAGAGACGGCAGACGGGAGAGAAGTTCCTGAAGGGGTTACGTGACACCTGGGAAGACCACAACATGTCCATGAACATGACGGCCGACATCCTCATGTACCTCGATCGGGGCTATACGCAGCTGGAGGCCCAACGAGTTCCCATTTTCGCCACCACCATAGCCCTTTTCCGAGACCACATCCTGCGCTCTTGTCTAAACTCAAACACAAAGGATATGGTCATCGATATCCTGATATCAGTCATCCTCGACCAGATCGATATGGAGCGCGAAGGAGATATCATTGACAGAAACCTCATTCGGAGCTGCAGTCGGATGCTCAGCCGCCTCTACGAGACGGAGGAGGAGAGTGAAAACGACAAACTATACCTCACCGTCTTTGAGCCTCGCTTCCTTGACAACAGCAAGACATTCTACGCTACCGAATGCCAAAAGTTGTTGCGCGAGTCGGATGCCGGCGCCTGGTTACGACACACACAGCAGCGACTGAACGAAGAAATCGACCGTTGCGGAACTACGATCGAGCCGGAAACATTACCAAAGGTCAAAGAAACCATCGATCAAAAACTCATCGTTGCCCATCTGTCGGAGTTTCTGGCACTCGAAGGGAGTGGATTAAGATGGATGATCGATAACGACAAAACTGATGACCTCTCCATTCTCTACCGGCTTATTGCGAGAGTCGACTCGAAAAAGACTGCCCTCCGGGAGATCCTGCAGCGCCGCGTGGTTGAGCTTGGTTTGGAGATTGAAAACACCCTGAAGAACACTGATTTCTCAACCGGCTATGGCGATGGAGAGGAAGGCGGTGAAGGGGAGAAGGTGAAGGCTTTGAACCCTGCTGCGCAACAGACAGCTGCCGCCATCAAGTGGGTGGATGATGTACTGCGTCTGAAGGACAAGTTCGATAACCTCTGGACTCGGTGCTTCCAGGACGACTTGATCATCCAGAGCGCCTTGACCAAGAGTTTCGCCGACTTTATCAACATGTTCGCCCGCAGTTCTGAATATGTCTCTTTGTTCATCGATGATAACCTGAAGAGAGGCATCAAGGGCAAGACAGAGGCTGAAGTTGATGTCGTCCTAGAGAAGGCCATTGTTCTCATTCGGTATCTCCAAGATAGGGACCTATTCCAGACGTATTACCAGAGACACTTGGCAAGACGACTTCTTCACGGAAAGTCGGAGAGTCATGATGTCGAAAAACAAATCATTTCTCGGATGAAGCAGGAACTGGGCCAGCAATTCACCAGCAAGTTCGAGGGCATGTTCAGAGACTTGGTCACTTCCTCTGAGCTTACCACTGGCTACCGAGACAAAATCCGCAATGTCGGAGATGGCAAAAAGACCATTGACCTGAACATCAACGTTCTTACGACCAACTACTGGCCTCCTGAGGTCATGGGCCGAACTGCACAGATCGGCGAGGGCTCTCGAGTGACTTGCACATACCCACCCGAAGTGCAACGACTGCAGGCGAGCTTTGAGCAGTTCTACTTGACTAACCGCAACGGACGCAAACTCACCTGGATTGGCACCACTGGCAGTGCTGATGTCAAGTGTACCTTTCCGGCCATCCCTGGCAAGTCTGGCCCGCTGTCTCGAGAGCGGAGGTATGAAATCAATGTACCAACCTTTGCAATGGTTATCCTGCTTCTCTTTGACGACCTAGAGGAGAGCGAGTCGTTGACATTTGAAGAAATCCAAGCCAAGACCAGCATTTCGACACCCGACCTCATGAGAACGCTGACAGCCATTGCTGTAGCGCCGAAGTCTCGCGTCCTGGCAAAAGAACCCCCGACCAAGTCTGTGAAACCTGGCGACAAATTCTCCTTCAACGCATCCTTCCAGAGCAAGACGATCAGGATCAAGGCCCCCATCATCAATGCAGTTTCCAAGGTTGAGGATACGACTGAGAGAAAGAACACTGAGGAAAAGAACAACCAAACAAGAGCTCATATTGTTGACGCGGCGGTCGTGAGAATCATGAAGTACGTGCTTGACTCCCCGGTAAATGAAATGGGCGCAGGCATGCTAACAGTCGTAGGTCCCGCAAGGAACTCAGCCACTCACAGCTCGTCAGCGAAGTCCTCGCTCAGCTCTCCAGCCGCTTCCGGCCCGAAGTCTCTCTCATCAAGAAGCGCATCGAGGATCTCATTGCGAGAGAGTATCTCGAACGTCCCGACGAGGATGGCATGCCATCTCTGTACCGCTATGTGGCCTAAATCTACATCTCCATAATGTCACGAATCACGAAGAAAGAAAGTCACCATTTGCTAGGGCTGCATGGCGTTGGGAGGGCAAGGATAACATCATCATCGATTTACATAGCATGACGGTACGGGCCCTTTTGCTGAAGCCCAGCCGTCTTGGAAAACGAGGGCCGCCAATAGGGAACCAAGGAGGACCAGGCACCGGTTTCTTAAGAGTAGAAATGAAAAGCCCTTTGAAAGCATGTTCTGGAGATATTTGTCTTTCTGGAAGGGCACGCATACCGGGTAGCATTGTCGGTAGCCTCACCTCCAAGCAGGACTGCATGAAAACATGACGGATTGGTTCTCTTTTCGAGAGTAGTATGGGTCAACCCCCCGACGATATATACAAATATAAAATTGCATCTATAGACATGATAAGGAAGTTCCCACCATTCGCCATGTGCTTTATTTCCTTTTTGAGACCGATTTGAGCCTTATGGAATGATGGAGTTGAATTCGTACTTGGGAAGCCATGGTCAGTCACGTGACCATTCCCGCACTGCGCGTCTAGGCGTTCATGATGGAGATCTTGCACCACCAACGAACTAAATCGCCTCCCTCGCTAAGTGAACGTTTTTTTATATTGACACAACCTATTACCGTGGTTGAGGAGTCTCGAGTGTCTCATATACGGATTGTTATCCTGTTGAGCTAAGGATTAGAGCGTCAAAAGGCTCCGGAACCCCAGCTCATTCGCTCAACGCTTTGCCGTCCCTCAGAACACCCATCAAAGCTCGAACACCAACAACATGCTCTTCTTCAGGTACTTGGCCCCGTGTTTAGACGATAAACTTCTATCTAGACTCTCAACGTGTCATTCGTGTCCTTGAGGTCTTCAGTCTGACACAATACGCAGCTTTTTCAAGACCCTTATCGACCATGAGGTCACCGTCGAGCTCAAGAACGACATCCAGCTCAAGGGCATCCTCAAGAGCGTCGACCAGTACCTCAACATCAAGCTGGACGACATCCAAGTCGTCGAGGAGCTCAAGTACCCTCACCTGGTGCGCAGCCCTTATCCCCTACTTGTGCGTGGGCGCTGACCTGGTTGCATAGAGCTCTGTGAAGAACGTCTTCATCCGAGGCTCCGTGGTGAGATACGTGCACCTTCCAGCTGCGTCAGTGGATACGCAGCTGCTGGAGGATGCGACCCGGAGAGGTAAGTCGTGTTGAGAAGAATGGTTTATGTGAATCTGAAGCTGACAAAGGACGTGGCGCAGAAGCGGCGGCCCAGCAGGCCAAGGCCAAGTGAGCGGATGGTTAAGCTGGACGGAGATGTGTCATGTCATGGAATATATTCCCAACGGAGAGGAATGGCGATTGCGTGGATTGGCAAAAGGGGGACTCAAATGGCGTTGGCTCCTGGTATGGATAATGAAATGCTGTTCTTTTCCCATTCTGAGTGGCCTTGATGTCGTGGTTTTGGTGGAGGGAAGACTGAAGAAATCCGCGAATGAGGCCATGTTTTCAGCAACATATCGACATCTATCTTACAGTCCGCTTTACGCATTACGGTCATGCCATCATTGCAACCATCGCTACCAAAACGCTCCACCCCCCTTACCCGATCTGCCCTCCCACAAATCCTTCTCAGACGTCTTCTCATCATCCTCACCCTCGATAAACGGTACCATCAGCCCTCCTCTCTTCCTCTCTGCCATCCAACGGTCTATCCAACCTTTCATCCGTTTCCTGGACTGCTCGCTGCCCACGTTCACCGTCGGAACCACCTTCTCAATCCTCAAACTCATGACAAACATGGCCAATTCTCGGAAACTGCTGTGCTCCGAATAAGGGACGCCAAAGCACATGGCCTCTTTGGTGCTGCCTCTTTGCGCAACGAAGTCCTTGTATCCGAACCGAGTTCGCCAGCCCTTGCCATGAAGGATCTGCTCGGTCTGGATGCTTCCAGGTGAAGTATTCGCTTCAATAGCTTTGCCGGCGGGCCGGAAGTTCCAACCGCTTGGACGGAAGCCGACAATACGGCTAAAGTACGGCTTGTAGCTGTTAAGATATTCTTGTAGTGTCTCGGCGCGGATCTCCATGAGCATCTGCATGTGAACCTGTGCCTCAAGAGGGTCGGAGGTAAGGAGTGCCGTAAGTTCAGGATCGCCAAGTTGCTTGCATATCTTGATCTTCCCAGGTGACGCGAATATCTTGGACTTCAAGGCTTTGGCGATGGAGATGCAAATTCGCTCCTTGCCAATCGAATAGGTCCCGCAAATTACTAGCAACCGCTGTCGAGGCCCTTTCCTCTTATCATCTTTCCCAGCACCGTTAGATTTTGTGTTGCAAAAGAACTTACTGACCGCCGGAGTTCTCTGAGCACTGGCTTTCTCCCAGATGTCGTCCTTACAGTTGGGGTCGGGAGACATTGATTCGCACAAGTCGGCGCAGGCCTTGATGACATCGTCCTGTGGAGGAAAAGAGTATCGAGGGTTGAGATATGTGGTGTCCAGGTAGCATATATCAATCTTCTGTTGCTTGACCTTTCCCGAGATAGAGTCGACAATTTCCGGCTTCAGAAGTGGATGCTTGACATGAGCCGGACAAGCTCGAAAGTCTCCACAATGCAAAATGCGCTGAACGCGACTGTTTGTCCCATGCTTCATGATCTTCTGGAGGAGAAAGAGGGAGCTTCCTGGACAGTGGTTTGCTGGTATCATCGTGACCGCTGCGCCTTCAGTCCCAGGGATATCGTAGGACTTCTCAAACTCTAGCTCCACGACCCACTTTGCTGCTGTACGGAGCTGTTGTTTGACTAGACTGCCAGTGACTTTGCTGCAGTATATAGGACCATGCCTCCAGTTTGCTGTCAGGCCAATGTAGTGGTCGCTGTGAAAGTGGCTTAAGAAGTACGCCTTGCAACCCTCGACCGCACCGTAGCGGAAGGCATCCACGCAGATGAAGAAGCCAGGCATGATTTTGTAAAACGGACATGTCTTCTCATAAGCCGGCCTTCCTCGAGATGCATGCTCAGCCGCAGCAGCTTCGTGCCACGCTGAGTCTTCAGCATTATTGGACATGAGCTTCGAGAAGGCTGATTCTGGTGCTGGCCGAGAAGTATTCATCTCGAAAGGATTGGCTTGGCCAGGTCTGGGCACAGCAGCCCGTGCGAATCTTTTGCTGACATCAGTGGACTTGACCTCGGACGGCTCGGACGGCTCGGCTGGCCCTTCTGGTATAGTTTTCTCCTTCTTTGGTAGCGAGATCGGGTTTCCATCAAGGCAAGAGTTGACGTGCCGCGTTGCTTCATCCGCCGTGATACCGGCCAGGCTACCGTTGCAAATAGGGCAGCTCGTTATCATGAACCCATCATCGAGTAGCTCGTCGGCAAGGTCTTCGCTCGAGACTCCGGCTTCCTCTGCCTCAAGCCGGGCTTGCTCTCTCATGAACCGCATCTCGCGCATTTCTTCGCCTTCAAGATGGTCCAGGCCGAGAGATTCTTTATCCACCAAACTCCCGAGATCGTTGAAGTGTTCATATGTCGAGTCTTCCTGCTCTAGCGCCGGGGCCCTGCTGTCTGCGTTCTTCTCGTCGTCCTTAGCAAAACTGTCCATTTGGACCTCGTTGTTTAGGGGAAGCTCCGCACATTGGCCAGTATTGTCAGGTTTCTCATTAGTGGTGTTGGTCTCGTACTCGGCATCGTCCTCGCTATCGGAATCTATCACGAAGGGGGTCTTGATTCGGGGCTTGGGTTGCTTTTGGTGTATTCCATTTTCATCTGTAGGGGGTGACGGCTGCTCCTCAACCCTGGTGACTTGTTCAATCTTGACAGTTGCCTCCTTTTTAAGTAAGTCTTCGTGTTCCTCGCTTAGTTTTCTCCTCTTGTTCGGCGATTTAGCCTCGTTATATCGGGCGGAGTCGTCGGCAGAGTATATGTCTTCATTGTCGATAGATTGTGGCGCAGCCCCTACAAAGAGCGAAGTCTCCTGTTTCTCGGCCTTTTTGAAGAAGCTCAGAATGCTCTGATTGGCCTTGGCCGGCTTCCTTGAGAAATGAGGAGCGGACGCGGGCTTCCTTGGTGTGTGGGATCGGTTGGATTTGGTTGACGCAACCATTGTGAAGAGCGATTCGAGGTGGTGGGGTCGGGGGCTTCAAGCCATTACATGTGCGAGACAGAAGGTTCTGATCCGCAAATATCAGAGCAAGACCAAAGGCCGCAGAGGTAGATGCGAATTAAGAGTATTCCATAAATCAGACGAAGTGGGATGGGATTGGTGTTAAACGCGAGAACGCGCAGGTGGCAAAGTGGGCATCGCGAAGTCACATGATTATCGGGGGAAACTCGAGTAGCCTACCTACCTAGGTACCTAGGTAGATGGTAGATGGTAAGTACCTAGGTCACACGGTGCTCCTTATCCGCCTTCGAACTCTCCTGTAACCTCGCAAGCTTCACCCTTACAGTTAATGCTCTATTGTGTTGCGAACTATAACCCTATTGTATGTAAACACTGTAACAAATATGAACTAGAGAGCGATGTAGTGTGCTCTCATTTATAAGAGCAAACCGGCTGTTGGGCATGTATTGGTTGACAGTTGTGTAGGATAATAATAATGGCCCTGCTTACTCTACCTACCTTGTGCGACCGTAACTGCTAGCATGAGACATCATGATAG
This sequence comes from Fusarium cyanostomum, assembly GCA_014824385.1. NCBI lineage: Eukaryota > Fungi > Ascomycota > Sordariomycetes > Hypocreales > Nectriaceae > Fusarium > Fusarium cyanostomum. The sequence continues at coordinate 13,368 of JABCKW010000150.1, read as the reverse complement.
AATGAACAAAAACAATATGAACGAACAGGTCGTTATAAGCGTCGAATCCTCATTACTTGCACATATCTGAAGGTGTGCTTATTTGCTTTCTGGATTTGACGATGTTGAATAAGTCCATGTGCTGCGGTACGACCCGAGCCGTCATAGGTTCCATGGCAGCATAATATCATGCGCGCACTCCGTTCTCCGTTCTCCGTAAGGAAATGAGGGTTGCACTTTGGCACAGACTTCTGATGAATTGGAGTTTCATACCTTAGGCCAGCAATGCTACGCTACGCTGCGCTATGATGTTCTCGATCCAAGCGCCACCTCCGCCGCCATAAGTTATCCTTCATAAGCACCCAACCTGTCACAGTCCGCATCCAAAAGCTCGCTCAAACTCAGCCCCCATATTCGGAACCTCAATATCCGTAACTGCCTCACTAATTATAACTGGTCTCCTATAAGGGGTCGCTACGCCGCGCCGTCGCCATGATGTTCTGGACCACAGCCCAGATCCGGCACGCATCAGCCATCCCCGCGGGCATTCCAGCATCCAAAGGTATCGAGATGCTCCACAACCACGAATTTTTTCTGCGCTGTGATCCTCATATGATAAAATTCGAAGTCCTATCGACGCCTTCGAACACGACGCCCCCAGTGCCGGAAAAGCTGGAGGCCAAGCCCGTTGCACCGCCGAAGTGCTACTCTGTTACAGACAGAGTGCATGCATTGCCGGCTGGTCTTTGGGACTCTGATGTTGTCAGTACGGCTGAGTTCTTTGACCTGGAGAAGGGCGTCTTTATAAGGATGCGAGGCCCCATGAACATGGTGCTGGAAACGGTGTGGCAGATCCAAGAGGCCGACGATGGAAGCTGCGAAATCGTCGAGAATGTCGTCATTAGTTGTTCTAGATTGTTTGTTGGTGTGGTCAAAGGCTCGTGTGAGGCTGGATGGAAAGGGGTTCATGGCAAGATGCTGGAGAGGCTGGAGGGTTCTTCATAAATAAGCTTATTCAAAAACTTGACCTGGAATCAACGCCCGGTTTGGATGATGGGCTCATAGACTTAGACCAGTTTGATGTTGCATTATTCAAATTATTGTATTTCTTCGTTTAAAAAAAAGCACCGTTATAAAGTCCTCGGAGGATAGTATGGATGGGTATCTACATGACGCCTCATCACCCGAATAGGCATCCCGGCCTCTATATACAACATGGTTGACACCCTCGAACAACGAGACCTGGGAAAGCCACCAAAACACGCTTTAGAAACCCCTCATGACATGCTTCTCTCCACTGCTTAATGATGGAGTCTGGCTCATTGATGAGTTAGGAAATCTCGGATCCCTATCCTTGTCTTCCTCAATCTCCACCGCCACAGTAGTGACGACGTCCATCTGAATAGCCATTTCGTTCCGTGCCGCGCTCCTCAGAGACTCCTGGCTGAGCGTTCGGGTGCGTAGCGCTCCTGGTCGTTTGTCTGACTTGCTTCCCAGTCGCTGCCACCATCCGCCAGTGCCGCCAACACCCTTGGGATGATTCTCGCCACCTTGGATCCACACAATGTTGCCGAATCGATTTGCAGGGCTGCGCATGAAAGCGAAGGTCTCAAGACCGGTGTCTTCGATGTCGACGTCATCTCTGGAACCGAAAACAATAGCGCGTCGAGTCGTACCGAAAAGCAGACAATCGAAGGACCCGTTGCTGGCGATCAGAGTTCCAGCGAAGCAGTAGTATCCCAAGGGAACGTGCGCTCCGGCCATGGTAGCAATACGTCCGAGGGCGAGAGGAAGGGTGCACATAACGTAGATGAGGGGATACACAAGGAAAGCTGGGTTGTGGTTCAGCTTGATTTTGGCGTCCGGTCCATCCTTTCCTCCATTATCTTTGACCTGTCGCCTGAGTGATAGATAGATGGCGATGTACAGTCCACTTGTGGCGACAAGAGAAAGGAAAATGAAGAGATAATGAGTAAGTAGTCGAAGATTCTCGTAGGCGTCATTAATCCAGCACTAGTGTCGCGTTAATATATGAATGAATTATCGACCGGAATTTCTTGATGAGAAGGAGAGGGTCTTACCCAAGGACCAGCGCGAACATAGTAACCCCCAACATTCTTGCCGTTACCTGTTGCTAGCAATGGTATAATAGCCATGCTGTAGACAAACACCCATATGCCGATAATAAACGCATAGAGTACCTTCTGGGAAGGCCGGTAGTTCTTAACGACGGAGAGATAGGTGTGGATGGCGATGCTCGTAATGAACAAACTCGACGACAAGTCCCCGTTAGAATCGAAGAGGCCCTGAACAAAGCATGTCGGAGTGTCGATATAGATGCCTCCTTTCTGGATCCATGTGATGCTCAGTAAGAAAGCAGCACCTTGGTGCATATCGGCGACAATGAGGTTGAAGACAAGGATGAGGAACTGGTTCGGAGGGTTGTTTCTGGCGGCCTCGAGGCGCTGCACGCTCCGATCATGAACTGTCCTCGAGGATTGTCCCTGAGGCCCAAAAGCTCTATCGTTGAAAATGTAATCGGCAATGGGCTCAGGCTCAGGAATGTTCCTCGCGATGCTATTGGCACGGGCCTTCTTGTGGAGATGCCATGATAGAAGCTTGAAGGTCAAGTATAGAAAGAGAGTAGAAGCAAGGAGGAAGGAAAGCAGAGCAAAGACGGAGATGGCTATGAGTCCAGTGTGAAGAGTGCCGGGCAGAGGCGTGATAGAATCGCTTTCTGTGTGCGTACTCAGGTACTTGTCGCCTGGTGATGCCATGATTCCGGATCTCCGCCTGCATGAAATCTGCAGGTCATCAAGGAGACTTGAAATGGGAGGAAGACTGAAGATGATAAACGCTCGAAGAGTCAACCCAGAACAAACCAAGATGCTACTGAGGATACTTGACCAGATACTTAAACGGCCCTGACAGTGGGAGCCAGCCCTCGTGCGCCATGAATGAATTACTGCATTAGTAGTAGCATTGGCTTCAGAAAAACGCCCTCGTCCTTGTGGAGGATGTAAGCCGAGTGCCCCGATGACAAGGAGCCATGTGGCCAGAGCCTATCATGGCGGACAACCATGGGGAGGCTACGGAGTACTCTGTACACTATCCTAATACAGCGCTGTACGGGCAGAACACGGCAGAAGTACAGAGTCACGAGAGTCCACCTACCTAGGTACTCAGTGTATCCTTCTTCATCTCCAGCCAGGGGATATGCAGGTGCTGACTCGTGCCTGAGCTGGGGCACGGACGTGGGAACGAGATCGGCGTTGCGGGGAGTTGATATTAGTGGCCGTGCTCTGACAGGGCTAGCGACAAGGCCGCGATCCTGGGGCGAGGCTTGGCAGAACCAGAGCTAAGACTGGGTGGAAAGAGGTTTCCACTGAACCCAAGGATATGGAGTTTTCCTTGGGATCTTTTGGGATTGTGGCTTGTAGGCGCTAACCACCGAGTAATAACATCGGGATCTACCTTGAGTCCTGCTACTTCCTTGAACTGAAGATGGAGTCCTGAAGAATCAGTTGAGGTTGTGGTGCTTGACTTGGATGACTGACAGTGAGTCGATTCCTAAGCCAAGTGGTCGAATTTATCAATGGCACTGAGGAAGGTGACCGCAACCACGAAGGAGCCCCCTCAAAGTCAATACCCTGGACAACGAATGAAGCCCCGCGCTCCGTAACTGATAATCCCCATCATCCTGGAGGTGAGGATACCCGTACCGTCGGTGGTGCTGGTGGTTCGGCGGCGTGGTACGTTCAGCGCCGCTGGGTTGGAAGTTGGAGCTAACCGTCAGCCAAGTCACACAAGGGAAGCCCAAGTCGGGGCCGGGGATCTTTGGCGATCCTTTGTTTCAAGCCTTGTCTTTCTGGGGAAAGTACGGAGTACTGGATACTTGATATGTGTGCTTTGACGTTTTGGAAATACACGTTGGTCGGCTGGCCGGCTGGCGCCTCGTCGCATGGAAATAAGACACGCCTCTTAATAAGGGGCCGAGAAGGCGACAATTCGCTGGTGTTGCCATGTGGAAATCAACTCGAGACATCAGAGACATCAGAATCAGCAGAGTTCTTTCAGTGTCATCCAGTGGCGCGTTGCCTCGGTTGGCACATGGATCAAGGGTTCTTCTCACCAAAGGAACCGCGGCATCCTTTTCCACTAGCAAACCCGCCACCGCCCGTGCTATCATTAGCGATGACGGCGCGATCGTGCACAGGACTGTTGGATCTTTTCCCCCGGCCGATAAGGTCGCTCTATAATAACTTGATACGACACCAGGTCCATCATCGCCCTGTTTCTACCCGAAGTTTATCGGGAGCGCTTGTCGATCCCCCAGGGCCGTGACTGGAAGCAAGGCTACCTAGCTAGGCAGATGCTGTAGCCTGGGAGATTTCCCATGTAATGATTCGTTGAAAGCATCCAACAAGTCCGATTTTCATCCTCAGTTTCGAGGCTGCAAAGCGCATCAAACTGGGTATAAAGAGCACACTCGTTGCTTCATTCTTGCTCTCATTTTCCTCCTTTCTTCCCTAGCTCTCTTTGCCATATGGCTTAGATCAAGTGTAGCATCTGTTCTTGCTCAGGTTAGCCCCTGGCATGGGTCCAAAGATGGCCCTCTATTGTTGACCTAATTTTTGGTTGCTGGCGAGGCCTCGACTGCGCTTGCGTAGCCGAGCCTTTCCATAGTGTCCTTGGTATCACACTGCCTCCAAGTGACGCGAAAGGTCACGTCTTTGACCCCTCCGGCTCCTTCATTGCACTTCCGCTGGTTGCACTAGCGATGTGAAGAAGGACGCTGTTGATACATTGTTTGATTGGTTATACTTGAAGAGGTTTTTTGTACGTATCATTCGTGGCATGGATGAATGGGGTAAAATCACGACAAGACGTGAAAGTGGTGGCTGTCACTGAGATGACCCAGTCATCTCGCAACCCACTAATAGATTGCCGAGCTGCTTGAGGATAATAAACTTTGCGTCTGTTGATGAGTTCCGCGCAAGAGACTGGATGTGTTTTTCCGGTGCTGTTTATCCCAAGTTTTGCACCAGCCACTCACCCACCGCAGCCTCTTCCGACCTGTATGCACCGCCACATCAACCCGACTCTCCGTCGCCCATTGGCTGGCTCGTGCACCCCGTGTCAGACAACGACAAGCGGCAACTGGCCCCTTTCCAACATGTCTTTCAAAGTTTCAACATCCACCAAAATCTCTTCTCATATTTCGTCAAGGATCATGGCTGGCCGATGTTCTTTCTTAAGCCACGTGATCTAGCTACCATGACGTGATCCAATCGGTCGCGTCGGTTCCTGATCAAGCTCTAGTTCCACCAAAAGCTTAGGTGCATCCTTGGCTGAGCAGCCCGAGACGATCATCAAACCCGTCAACATGGCGTCGCTCCAAGTCAGAGGACCGGACTTTTCGGTCACCAAGCAAAAGGCTATCGAGGATGCCAAGAAGATGCAAAAGGTCGTGGCCGAGCAGTGCTCAAAGTCCGGAAAAGACCCTCCTCAGTACCGCCTATCAGAGCTCATTGGCAAGGGCAGTTTTGGCCGTGTATACAAGGCCACTTCCCTCACCACGAACCAACTGGTTGCTGTCAAGATCATCGACATCGAAGAGAGTGATACAGTCAACCCCAAGCTCGCCGATACTTACAGCGACCTACTCAAAGAGATTAACGCCCTGCAACTGCTGAGCGAGAGCGGCGCCAAGAACATCAACCATGTTATTGAAGCCCTGCCTGTTGGCCAATCCATGTGGATGATCACAGAATACTGCGCTGGGGGCAGTGTGGCCACCCTGATGAAGCCAACTTCGCCTGGCGGTCTTCAGGAAAAATGGATCATTCCCATCTTGCGCGAGGTGGCAGAGGCACTCTACTGGGTTCACGGACAGGGCATCATCCACCGAGATATCAAGTGCGCAAATATTCTCGTCACTGAAGTTGGAGACGTTCAACTCTGTGATTTTGGCGTTGCCGGCGTCATCGAAACCAAGTTTGACAAGCGTTCGACCGTTATCGGCACCCCGCATTGGATGGCACCGGAGCTCTTCGATCCTGCTGCTTCCTATGGAACCGAGGTAGACATCTGGGCTTTCGGTGCCATGGTCTACGAAATTGCTTCGGGTTTACCACCCAATGTGGCTGCGGGTATGGACTTTGGCAGGCTGGGCTCCTATCTTAAACAACACATCCCTCGCCTCGAAGGCGATCGGTATTCACAGGGCTTGAAGGATATCGTGGCATATTGCTTAGAAGATGATCCCAAAAAGCGTCCGACGATTGAACAGCTTCAACGGCATCGGTACATACACAACACGCAGGACGCTTATCCAACCTCGGATCTAGCACATTTGGTCAGGGGCTACAAGGTGTGGGAGGCACAGGGCGGCATCCGCAGATCTCTCTTCTCCGCAGGAGGAGCCCAGGGACCATCTGATCTGGCATCGACTGGCTTCGAAAACGATGAGTGGAACTTTAGCACAACTGCCTCGTTTGATCTACAAGTATTCAAGACCGGCGATGCCCAGGCCGTTTTTGACGTCTATGGTTCCAATGTCGACTTCAGGCAACAAGATGGCTTCGACGATGCCTCACGAACTCAAAAGCCGAAATCGCGTCGGCGCCCCCCGCCTCATCTTCCTTCCGTCAAGGCGCCCTTGGAGAAACTCTTCGATCCAAACACCATTTCGAATTACGAGGATAATTCTCGAGCATATTATGGTCGACTGTTTCCTCCACCTTCTTCGGAGTTCCCTCCACCGACTTCAGATCTGCCGTTGCGAGATGACTCGTCTCAGTCCCCTGGCGTGAGAGAGTCTCTGATCGACCTCGATGCATCCTTGGATGGAAGCAACCTTTCAGAGTTCGTCGACATGAACACCATTAGGGCAGGAGATCCGAGAGTATCTACCGACTATGACTTTGGCGATGTGCCTTATAACAAGCCACCATTGAGTGACCCAGCTGACATGAACAATAACCGGCGGACTCGAGACTGGAAGTTCCCCTCGATGGCTCCGCCCGCCTCAGCAAACCCGGAGATGTTCAGATTTCCCTTCAATGACGACCAGGGACCAAGCACAAACCCAGAGATATTCAAATTTCCCTTCAACGATGATCAGGGACCGAGCACTAGCCGCCTCATCCACCCTCCGACCGAGCCGATCCAGCCTTCAGCTCAGTTCAACGATCTTGCAGTTCCTTCACCAATGAACAACCGAGCATCATCAGGAAGCCTCATCGATCTAGACATGAGTTTAACAGATCCCATTTCCATCAGCGACTACCCCAGGCCATCCACATCACACTCAGACGTGGGCTCGGTCGCGGGCTCAGAAGTAGGTGGAGCAAATCCATTCGAACTGGAGAAGCATGCCTCTCTTTACGTCATGCCTACTGGTATCCGAGAACCCTCAATCTACGTATCTGACGACTCGGAATTCGCAAGTGCTGTTGCGGACCTCTCCCTCAACAACACTCAGCGCCATGACCCTCAACCGCCATATCAACAAACCCAGCAGCCACTACACCAACAACAACAGGCACAACCACTGCGACATCCACCAACAAACGGGCAGACGCCCAGCGAGAGACCGTACTCCCTCAGTGAATTCGCCGATACCGACCCCGAGTCCTTCACCCCGCAATCAACAACCGCTCCTGAACTACCGCTCCAACCTCTACCCCTCCAGGATGGCCCATCACTCCAGAACGACTATTCTTGTCGGTTCCAGCATCAGTCATTCCTCCCACCTGCCCCTATTGTGCCTTCGCCCCCGGTGATGGAGGGCAAGGTGTCGTCCGAGCACGTCAAGGAGGAACTTCGTCGCATGGCCATGAGCCTTAGTGACCATCTCAGCCAGGCAAATACGTACTTATCAGGCCTGCCAATTCGTCGGGCGAGCACGACAAGAGTCGAGTCCGTTGGCGACACATATTGATGGATTGTAACCATCCATTATTAAATTAGTATAGGAGAGGATGCTACCTTATGGCGGAGTTCAGAAAGAGCTTGACAGCAGCATTGGATATTGGATCACGAATGGGAATCCTCCAGTGCGATGTATGATCACAAATGTTGATCACGATTAGAATGTGTCAACAATGGCATCTGTCTTCCAGCTTTCTTCCGTTCCTCTTTACTGAAATCCTATCATGTCTCCCATCAAAAAAGCTTGATACTTCTCGATGGCTTTCCCCAGCCTGATTAATACACCTGCCGCCAGCATCTTGACCTCATTTTCCTGTCCGCCATCCTCCCCCCTTGTTCTCTCGAACACCATCGCCACCCACTCCCTCGTCTCCATCACCTCTCTCCCCTGGCTCTCGCAAAGTCGACGCATATCACCCTCATTCACTTCCAAGAGTGATGCCATGGCGACTAGCCAGCCCTTCATAGCTCCGAGATCCCCCAATACATGGACCCTCACGCCGAGGAGCAGATCCCACAGCTCTGTCGTCAGTTGCGGGAGAGAAAGCGTCGAAGGCCCTGCAGCATGGATGATGATGCCGATGGTTTGCAGGTATAGCGCCAGGAGCGCAGGATTAAGAATGAGGGGCTTTGCGGAGCGGAGAGCGACTTGGAAGTGGGCTGTGAGCGGGGAGAAAAAAGACAGGGCGAGGAGAGCCGCAGTGGTGTTGGGAATGGCGCGGATACGGGGCTTGGACTTGGCTTTGGACTTGTAACGGGCCGTGAAGCTCTGGAGCTTCAGGATGTCGGGTCCTGTGTTGGCGTCGGCTGCTTCTGCAGCAAGGGGAGCGAGGAATGAAGAAGTAAGCGACTGCGCGATGCTATCGAGTGCATTTGGCGGAAGCGCTTTGAGTTGAGACGAAGGGAGGGCTTTGCTATCACTCGGGGACTCGAGGTAAAGCTGTTCCATCTTCTCGGGGAGCCGTTTTGAAGCAAAAGCAGCAGCTGGTTGGTACTGTGACACCTCGAAGCCGGCTAGCTCACGCGCCGACAAACCCAGCGTGATGAGGATCGAAGTGCGCTGATATAAGGAGTAGTCGCCTTCGAAGAACGTTCGGGCAAACCACGGGGCCATAGGCTTGGGTTGAGAGACTACCAAAGCAACCATGCCTTGGAGCCGCAGATCTTGGAAATCTTCAATCTCAAATTTGTCTTGTATGCCCACAAGCAGCCCAGCCAGCTCATCGGCGTGGGAGCTAACCTCTGTGCCATAGTTTGCTTTGCGGCGGATAAGGACCGGGGCCGTTTGGAGGGCGAGTTTCTGCTTATCGTATGATTCAAAGTCGCGGAAAAAAGATATAAGATCTCGAATGTAGACAGGTGGTTTGGGCTTGTTGCGCTGCACTAGTGTGGCATCGTCATCCGAGTCTTCAGAATCAGAGTCTTTGGAATAGGGGGCGAGGTCGTCGTCCTCTTCAGAAGAACCAACCTCCTCGATGATGACTTTCGGCTTGGCCTCGGTATAGACAGGCTTCTTCTGTTTCGGTTTCTTTTGGGTAGACTGGGATGACGCCACAGGCTTCCGCGGTTGGGACTTCGCCTGCAGTGTAGTATCTGATAGAATAGTTTCAATGGGACCTATCGCGTCAGAAACCTTGGTGAGGCCTTGAAGCTGCTGTGCCTCCTCCGTCTCTGTTTCTTCCATCTTGAAATCGAGCCTTTTCTTGTTGTCATCGATCAGAGCAGAGAGTGATTCTCCCACGACCAAGCCGAGAAACTGGGCTCTGACCTGAGTTGCGCCAATTCGATTGGATATGGCGGTCATATACGAGCCTGCCCGCATGAGAAAAGTCAGCTTGATAGGAGAAAGCCTATGTACATAACCAGCGGCAAGCAGCAAAATTTGGGTATGAACTGGCAAGTGTTAGTAGCTGCGACATTAGATGAAGAGGAAGACGTTACCGTCTTGCTGAAGCATCGCCACGTGTTTGATATATAGCTCATCTCCGAATTGCGCGAGGCTCTTCTCTAAGATAGTAGTAATCGCGTCTCGATCTTGCGAGAGGGCAGCTATTACGGCACGACGTATGCCGATTCCGTCGCCGAGGCCAGCTCCTGATGATGATGTGCACCAGGTAATGAGGATATTCCTTCTCGTCTCGTCTCTCAATGCCAAATCCTTGATAACCCCCGCGACTGCAGAGACTTTCTGGTCAGGAGACGTATCGTCGAGACTCAGGTGGGTCAGTTGCTTTTGGGAGAGATGGTGTAACAAGATGTGGAGGATTTTCTTGGATGCTTGTGGTTGATGGAAAGCAACCTGAACGAAAGCAGTAGAGGGCACGCCTTTCGATAGGAGAAGTCTATCGATGGCGATCTTGATTAAAGTCTCTAAAGGTGACACGGTCAGCAACGGCGAGTGAGGTGAGCATCTGGACAACCATACCTGAGTGGTGTAGCGATAATGACTTTTGGAAGAGATCAGTGCAAAACGTCATGTCATTCGCTTCGGGCAATGATTTGACCCAAGAGACGATGCTATATCCCATCCACTTGCTATACTCCAGTCCATCAGCGACCCACTGAGTCTCAGAGCGCACTCGATGATGACCTATGATCTCTAGGGCTTCGGCAGAGATAGACACAACCTGGCCGTTTGTAAGAAGGGAGCCCAGTTTCTGTGATTGAACTTTTTGTAGAGCCGCGTTGGGAAGTCTATTAATCGACGAGCTCCATATCTCGCGAATCGACCCATCGCCGCGAAGAACAGCAGCAAGCAAATCCAGAAGAATGCCAAGATTAAGGGAAATGTCGCTTCGTTTTTCTTCTTTTCCGCCAAGTCGCGATTCTTGAATGAGAGCTCTGGTCTCGGTGATGATTGCATTTAGGCCCGTCAAGCTCCGAAGGCAGCTGAGGAAGAACTCAGCATCCGGAGGAAGCGAGGCCGCCGTGTGGACGTGATCGTCAACAGCTCCCTCAAGTAACAGGGTCCAGTAGTTCGGCGCAATTTCAGTGACGAGCAAGTGCACTATTGCTGCACTTTTGGGGTTGGGCGTTCGGAATGAAAAGCCGTCAGAAGCTGGCTTGTCTCGGTTTAGGAACTGCAGGACCGCAACGAGGGTGTCGTAATTTGGCTGGCTTTTGAGCGCATCTAAAGCCTCATCGGCAGTAGAGACAGTGCTGAAATCGTTGGGTTCTTTTTGTTGACTGTCTGCTTTGACCTCTGTAAAAAGCGGCTCAGGCTCCTGTCGAGGCTTGAGATAGGTCGTGCTAACAGGCGTGAGCAGGTCGTCCATGTTTGGCAGCTATCCTGGCATCTGATGCTGCTGTCTCCCAAACACTGCAAGTCTCTCTTTTCGCGAAAAGGTGTCTCAAATATGCCTCATTACGAAGTTGGAGAAGAAATTCGCAAGGGCTCTCAAATTCTTGAGTTAGTAAAGGTGAGTCAACATGTTGTGTGTCGGAGGTACGAAAAGAGCTCCATACCTACCTACCTACCTACCTACCTACCTAGGTAGGTTCCTACTAATAAGGTAGACACCTAATTCACCAAGGCAGCAACCCCACATTCACCGAGACTCACCGAGCCCTCGCCATGCCATGACGATCTTCCCCACGCACGGATCCTTTGAGAGCTGCTTGGTACAACTGCATCTTGCACCTCAACTTTCTTCCTTAAGATCTAGGGAGCTTATTGAAAGTCTTACAATATGAGCGTCGAGACGCAGACAGCCGCCGCTGGCTACGAAGAGACACGCTGGTAAAGGGAACCTTCAAACAGCAACAGCTGCGGAGCTATCTCTTGAGACCGTCAACCGCTGACCGCAAGGAAAGGAAGTATCTCGACCAGATACGCCGCAATGCCGGCCCTTATACCGACCCCGATGCTACTGCGCCCGAGTTTCTTGCGCAGTTCGAGAAGTTCAAGGTTCTGTGAGTATTCGTGTATCCAGGCTCTCTAAGAAAGCAATGCTAACGCTGAACAGCGTCATGTCAGTCCTCGTCCCCGTCCTTTCCAAGCGTCGATTCCTCACCAAGATACTGACCGACGATGAAATAGCGGCGCGGGTGGCCTAGGATGCGAGATCCTAAAGAACCTCGCTATGTCCCGCTTCAAAAATATACATGTAATAGATATGGGTCCGTCGCACTCCATCTCTATCGCTGCCAACGATCAGCTCATCGCCCTTTCCAGATACCATTGACATCTCCAACCTGAACCGCCAATTCCTCTTCCGAAAGGATGACGTCGGCAAATACAAAGCAGAAGTCGCCGCAGAGTTTGTGCAAAAGAGGGTGAAAGGTGTCTCCATTACGGCACACAATAACCGCATCCAGGACTTCGACGAGGAGTTCTACAAGCAGTTTCAGCTCGTCATTTGCGGACTTGACAGCATTGAGGCACGCCGTTGGATCAACGCCATGTTGGTGTCAATTGCCGAGGAAGCCGAAGATCCTGATGCGATCAAACCGCTCATCGATGGCGGCACCGAAGGCTTCAAGGGCCAGGCTCGAGTTATCCTGCCGTCCATGACCTCGTGCATCGAGTGCCAGTTGGACATGCACGCTCCTCGCGCTGCTGTCCCACTCTGCACCATCGCATCGATTCCACGACAGCCTGAGCACTGCATCGAGTGGGCTCATGTCATTGCCTGGGAGCAGGAGAAGCCGTTCCCCAAGCTCGACAAGGATGATCCAGAGCACGTCACCTGGCTGTACCAGAAGGCCCTGACCCGCGCACAAGAGTTTGGCATATCCGGCGTCACATATTCGCTAACCCAGGGAACCATCAAGAACATCATCCCAGCCATTGCATCTACCAATGCTATTATTGCCGCGGCCTGCTGCAACGAGGCCTTCAAGATTGCTACCACCTCGGCGCCTTGCCTAGGATTCGATACCAACTACATGATGTACTCGGGCAACGACAGCATCTACACATACACGTTCAAGCACGAGAAGAAGGACGACTGCCCCGTCTGTGGACGCCAGGCTCGCCCTCTCGAGGTTGATCCGAAAGGCACACTGCAGGACCTGATTGACTCGTTCGCCGTACGACCTGAGGCCCAGCTGAAGAAGCCGTCGGTCCGTGCCGAGGGCAAGACCTTGTACATGCAGTTTCCCCCGGGTCTAGAGGAGCAGACGCGCCCGAACCTGAGCAAGACACTCAACGAACTTGGGCTCGAGCATGGACAGCAGGTCGTAGTCACCGATCCCGCATTCCCTCTCGAGTTCAACTTCTACTTCAAATTCAAGACAGCCTCCTGACCTCGGAATCAGGACTTGGGAAATGGCGTTTTGGTTTTTGGGCATTTTCGGGCGTTGGACATGTCAATGCGAAGTATGATGAAGATACGACAAAGACTAGAGGAGCAAGCATGGTCATGAAAAGAGAAGAAGTGGGTGAAGAAGATCAAAATGGACATGGTATCATTCCTTTTTATCTAACCGTAGAGACCGCAAAAATAAATAAAT